>CAUYMX010075950.1:0-11258 GCA_963573855.1 Lepilemur septentrionalis
CATGCCTGTAGTCCCAGCTACTTGGGAGGCTGAAGCAGAAGGATTGCTTGAGCCCAGGAGCTTGAGGTTGCTGTGAGCTAAGCTGACACCACAGCACTCTAGCCCGGGCAAAAGAATGAGACTCTGTCTCAAAAAAAAAAAAAAAAAAGAAATGCATTTGGAGGCCAGGCGTGGTGGCTGATGCCTGTCATCCTAGCACTTTGAGAGGCTAAAATGGGATGATTGCTTGAAGCCAGAAATTCGAGACCAGCCTCAGCAAGAGCGAGATTCCATCTCTACAAAAAATAGAAAAACTAGCCAGGTGGGGTGGCACATGCCTGTATTCCGAGCTACTCAGGAGGCTGAGGCAAGAGATCACTTGAGCCCAGGAGTTTGAGGTTATAGTGAGCTATGATGATACCCCTGCATTCTGGACTGGGCAACAGAGCAACACTCTGCCCCAAAACAACAACAAAAGTAAATATTTTTTAAAAAAGAAATGCATTTGGTACCATGGTAATTCCAGGAACAGAATCTTAAAAGCAATAAAATCAAACGGTTTATCTAAATAAATAAAGGCTTTGGCACATAAAGCATTAATATATTAAGAAATTAAATGCTAGTCATTCTCCTAAGCATTCTCAATTTTATTATAGCTCTTTAGATATTTGGTATTAAGCTGAGAATATGAACAATTTCTTTTTTTTTAATGCTAGGCAAAATTGATACAAACAGACCCACTACCATTTAGGTAAATTATCTGCTAATAAGTCAGCCTTATAGTTGTAACAAAAAAATTAGTTACTATAGTTGCTTTGGAGTTAATAGCGATTTATTAAGTGGGTAAGGATTTTGCTAAAATCTACAGCATCAAAGGAAGTTGATTTACACAATAACCCTTATAAAACATAAAAGTTTAAACTCCCAAAAAAGCACTGTGAAATAATGATAATATACTAACAAATAAAGAGGCTACATTTATTTCAAGCTTTATTGCAAAATATGAAGTAAAAGGTTAATCCTTTTTCTTCTAAATGATTTATAATACAGTAAAAAAAAATTATTGCCTGGTTCCTGTAAGACTAACAAGAAAAGCATAAGAAATTAAAACCCAAAGTAAACTTGAGAATAATAAACTAGGGAAAAAAATGAAAATGTGTCTTCAGGATACTCAACTTACACTCAGTTTGATAATCACTTCAAAATACCACCAATAAGTTTCTAGTGAAAACCCAAGAACTTAAAATTTTCCCTAAATTCTTAATATTTTTCCCATTTTTCATGTGAAATCACTATCAGTCCTTCTAAATAGTGTTGGTACATTTACACAATCTATAAATTATCCCAAGATAAAAGGAAAAAACCCTAAGTATCTTAGTTCTACATTACAAGTGCTAAGCATCTACTCACCATTATGTAGTTCTCCTGTGACAGTGCCTTCTCCCTGTGGGTTGCCATCCTGATCTCGCCATTTCCAGTCAAGGCCTCTGATAACACGAGCTCCTGGAACCATGTATTTCAGAACCTGGGAACGTACTAGACGTCTCTGTCGTCTAAGATTCGCTTCTGCTTCCTTAGCTGCCTTCCCTGTCAGGTAGAAATTACAGAAATATAAGCCAAATCATTTTTTATAAATATAATTATTTTAGTTAGAAAAACGTCTTATCTTTTTACCTAGCTGATCTTCACATACTCCATTTACAGTGCCATAAAGTTCAAATCCAGATAGTGAGAGGTAGTGTGTCTGTCCACTAGCATTCTTCCCCATCTGTTTAATTCTCACATGTCGCCATCCTTGTTTCTCATCCTTTGGTGGATCAAGAGGCCAGGTGGCAGTTGACCTGTAGATGTGTTAGAGAAAAAATTGGGTAACGTTTAAAATAAATGAAAAAAATACTCAAGATGGGAAAGATCTTTTACATAATACAAAACTGTAGAAAAAAATAAACTTTCATATTCACTCAATAGTTCATTTTAAGAATCAAGAAATCAATGAAGGAAAAAAGTATGCAAGAAAACAAGTTTAAAATGAAATGTTTACATGTATGCTATTAATTTGACTCATAACATTAAATAATTTATGATTAATCTAAAGACAAAGTTTACAAAAAGTAAAAACATATGCTTTTACGGTAAAAAAAAAAAAAAAGGTCTTTTGCTATAATTCTTGCAATGTTTTAAATAATGGATTAAAATTTCAACTTTAAAGTTTGAAGGCCGGGCGCGGTGGCTCACACCTGTAATCCTAGCACTCTGGGAGGCTGAGATGGGTGGATCGCTCAAGGTCAGGAGTTTGAAACCAGCCTGAGCAACAGTGAGACCCCGTCTTTACTAAAAATAGAAAAAAATTAATTGGCCAACTAAAAATATATAGAAAAAATTAGCCAGGCATGGTGGCGCATGCCTGTAGTCCCAGCTACTTGGGAGGCTGAGGCAGTAGGATCACTTGAGCCCAGGAGTTTGAGGTTGCTGTGAGCTAGGCTGACGCCACGGCACTCTAGCTCAGGGAACAGAGCAAGACTCTGTCTCAAAAAAATACATAAATACAATAAAGTTTGAAAAGGTTGGTTACCTATTAATCCTAATGTTAAGTTCTTTTCATAATATATCAAATGCAGAAAGCAGTTTCAGTAAATACGCTACCCCTTGAAATGTGCCACAGCGTACAATGAAAACAGAACTCATTTTTTTAGAAATATAATTACTGACCTATTTTAAAAAAATAATACATGATCAATACATAAAATTTAAGAAGAGATACATAAAAATAAGAAAATTTTAAGTCAGCCATAATTCTATGAACAGCAATAGCCAGTTCATTTGTTGAACACTCACATATATTATGTAACTACAGGAAGAGTTTATAAAAAGCTAATTCCATTTTTTGTTTCCACTAGTGTACTATACATATATATATAGCTATATATTAATTTTTAACATAAGTATTAATACTAATCACTTCTTGACCTTTTGACTAAGATCAAATGCAAAATAAATACTCAGGTCAACTTCTACTAATATTTACTCTAAAGTTGTTGGCAAAGTTTTGGTGAAGTCAGTTTTAATGCCCAGAGTATCAAGTGATTTGTTTTTAGAATGAAAATCTTGCTTCACTATTTCACAAAGGAGAGAGCTCTAAAGTATACAATTATAAAAATAAAGAAAGCTCTTTACTGAGTTTTCCAATTTGCAAAGACTCCTCAACTAACCCTGGTTCATTGAGACTGCAGTCATCAACATGGGTATACAAAGAAGTCCAGTTCTGTCCATCTTTGGATACCTGGAAAACCCAATTTCTCAGTGCAGACCTTCCATAACCACGAGCATGTCGAAGTGTATATGCTGATGGTATCACCCAGAGACCCAGATCTATGGCAAACCAGGCATTCTTATCATCATTGCTATGACAATTTAGAGCTGAATTATCACGACTTAATATGTCTTCTAAGCGACCATAAGGTAGATTTCTTCCTTCTGATGATGTTACTACTACAAGTCCATAAGCAGCTGGATTTACCCATTCATATGCAGTTCTATACAAAAATAAAGAAAAATTAACAATGTTAATTGTATTTGTCTGTATTAACTTTTAAATATAAAATTATATTTAAACAAAATTCTAAAATTAGCAATTTAGATTTTTTCCTCATAAAAAGTAATTTGAATAATCTTAAATTTAACCTACAAAATAAAATTCCTTAAACAATAGGATACTCAAAGAATGGTTAATAATTTGATTCTACTTCACAGAATTCTTTTTCCAGATGAATATTGTCACTCTAGCTTACATAGAATGACTTACTTTGCATTTGTCCCAATCCAGTAAATGATTCCATTTTCATCAAAATCATGCTGGTGCCGAAATATAAAATTTTGGCCCTCTCTTAATTTTCGAACAAAAACAAATGAAGATCGGTCAAAATCATACCACTGCTTTGCTACCTAAATCAAAGAAAATATGGGAGACATTCATTCACCTTAATAATGCTATTTTCAAACATTACCCACTTTTTTCCTATACCTTTAATGTGAATTGTTTTATTATAACAAATGCTCATTTAAAAATATTTGAAAAATATACAGAAAAATAAAAAAGTCCTACAACTAAAGCACCTCACTAATAATATCAGAGTATTTCTGGCTGGGCATGGTGGCTCACACCTATAATCCTAGCATTCTGGGAGGCTGAGGCAGGAGGATCGCTTGAGGTCAGGAGTTCAAGACCAGCCTGACCAACAGTGAGACTGTCTGTACTAAAAACAGAAAAAAATTAGCCAGGCATGGTGGCATGCCCCTATAGTCCCAGCTACTTGGAAGGCTGAGGCAGGAGGACTGCTTGAGCCCAGGAGTTTGAGGTTGCTGTGAGCTAGGCTGACACCACAAAAAAAAAAAAAAAAAAAAAAAAAAAAGAATATTCCTTCAGTCTATTATTTCAACGGACAGGATAAAACAAAGTCTTAATCACAGTGTGCAAGAACATTTCTCTATTATCATTTATACATTTTAATAGTTATATAAGATTCAAGTTAATAGAAATTATCATATATAATCATTACTTGTGAATTAAAAATAAATTAAAATTTTTTAAAGTATAAATAATTACTTGGCATTCCTTTATTGACTGGAATTAAGGTTTTGTTCACTATTTCAGTATTAAAAAGAACTATAATAAACATCTTCATGTAGAAAGTATTTATGGTATACGTAAGATTATTTTCTTAAAATTAGATTCCTAAAAATGCAATTACTAGGTCATACTGTATTACCATAACTCTAGGTACACACTTCCCAAACTACTGTTTTAAAGGGCTAAACCAGAGCTAAGAATGCTTATTTCACCATGCCACTGCCAGACGCTCACCATTTTCAAGAGATACTGTTCCAGAGATTCAACTGTAGCTAAAGGTTCCATTTTCAACATTCTGCCAGTACGGTCTATCAGTGCAGTTTCACCGGGTGCACGTTCCAACCGAAATCGTAACCTTCTTGTAAGTATCTATGTAAAAATTATCAAAATCCTTTAGAAAATGCCTTGCATTTTTCTCAGAAATGCAAAAATGACAAACACTACATAACCATAACAACTGAGATTTATTTATAAAGCATAACCATAATGGAATTACCAATGAACAAATGTCTTTTTCCCACTAAATTTTTCTTTCCTTAAAAGGTCCACTGAGTAATAGTAGCTATGAAAATACAAAAACTGGGCAGCAGTACCTGACCCTGTACTATGGAAATTGAACAGAGTGAGTTACCAGTGGCCTACAGGGTTGCTCAGGCTGGGTGAAGTCTAAATTCCTCTCAGTCCTTTTACCTGCAGTCCACTGTATCACCTGCAGTCCCTCTCTCACCATCCCTCTCTTGCCACAAACACATCAGTTCACTTGGCCTGGTTCTCTAAGCGCACGTGTTAAATCCACCAGCAGCCCTTCTAGTTCCAGTTTCTAGAGAGTGGGGGCATGGAGTGCCAGGTGCTGGGAGGTTTGGGGCACGCTCTACTTTTGTAGGTGACCTTGCCAAAGTACAGGTGCAAAGAGAAGCAGCAGGCAGAGAAGCAGCAGGCCATGGTGGTGGAAGGCTTTCAAAGACTAAGATGCCATTTAAGCTGGGCCTTGAAAAGGGAATAGGGCTTTAAAAGGCAATTTAGACAGGAAGGCTCAATCAAGGCAAAGACACAGGCCATTAAGTGTTTGGGGACTGTTGGATAGTCGGCTGTGACTACAACAATGGTTCTTAGCCTTTTTTTGGCACACCAGTGCTTTTGAAAACATGGTAAAATTATGGATGAGCTTCCTAGGAAAATGTGCATGTACCTATCAAAATATTTTGCATAAAATTGAGAAAAATTATTAAAGACTCTGAAATGGCAAAAAAAAATATATTACTTGGTGTATTGCCTTGCTCACTTTTCTGAGTTATCTATATGTCTTTCATTGTCATGGAGCTATTTTGCAACTTTGTAACTTATAGAAAATGATAAAAATGGAAATTAGGTTTGTCCAGTGGAGATGCAATTAACTATTACCCTGACCAATATGTATTAGGAACATTCCTGATTGCCAATACATATGTCTGCTTTTTGAATTCTCCTTCAAACTGGTTATTTTTGTTTTATATCTTTGACTGTTGTTTATTTTCTTACTGCCACTTCCTTCCCCCTCATAATGTAAACTCTAGTTATCTTCTTTCCCTCCCAAACTTCCCCTTACATCTCCTTCACAGTTCCTCCCACAGTAGTGACTACTTAATACTGATTTTCCAGAAGAAAGAGATAGGGGTCTGAAGCATGTTTTTCTTTTAAACGAGGACTTTTGCTCACACCTGTAATCCTAGCACTCTGGATGGCCGAGGCAGGAGGACTGCTTGAAGTCAGGAGTTGGAGACCAGCCTGAGCAAGAGTGAGATCCCTGGACTAGCTGGGTGTGGTTGCACCACAACAGAAGTCCCGGCTACACAGGAGACTAAGGTAAGAGGATCACCTGAGCCCAGGAGTTCAAGGATGCAGTGAGCTATGATGAGGCCACTGCACTCCAGCCTTAGCGACACACAGGGAGACCCTGTCTCCCCAAAAACAAAAAAACAAGACTTCAAGGACAAATTGCTTCACCTCCAAATCAAGTTCAAGCTCACTGTCATCTCATCAGTATGTCTGTATTTTGCTTTCCCTATATTCCCACCACCCAGAAGAAAGCTTGACATCTGGTAGGCATGCCAGTGCCTGAACCAGTAAATTAATTCCTTTTCTTAAAAATCTGAAATTGGTCACAGGACAGAGTACTTACTGACATACTACAACCAGAAGACAGTTTGAAAAGGGCCAGAGGGTCCTCTGTCAAGCCCAGCACAGCCAGGTGGGAAAGAGCCTGAGCACAGGTATTTTTTTCCCTTGATGGTCCCCACAATAATGAGTCTAATGTAACCAAATGCTATGTGTCAACAAGATGCTGCTTGTAGATGGACCCCCGAAACTCCTGTGGTAAAACGCAACACGAATTTGTCTAAGGTCTGCATATCTTAGATGTATTTCAAGTTGTGGACAAAGCAAGAAAGGTTCTGATGTTTTCACTTAACAAAGCCACAAGACAAAATCTTGAACTGGTTTTTAACACCTAACTGGTTCCCTTATTTATGGTCAAGTGCAGCATGGGACAGACCACATATACAACGATGATCCTATAAGATTATAGGTGTGTAATAGGAAACACCATCTAGGTTTTTGTGAGTACATCATAGAGTATACTTAACTCTATGTACTTCACAATCATCTAATGACACATTTCGCAGAATGTATCCCTGACATTAAGCAATCCATGACTGTACTTAAATAAAATCTTTACCATGTATTCATTAAAAAAAAGTTAATTTGCTAGAATTTCTAAACAAATCCAAATATACATAGTTTAAATAAATTTATTATAAAACACTTTAACAGAAGTATTAAATCTCTAACTTATAACTATAATTTTCCAGGTAAATTTTTGAAAAGTAGCTAATCAGCTTATTCCTTTAAACCCACAATATATTATACAGGATATAAGTAAACCTAATCTGAAAATCTGAAATGCTCCAAAATGTGAAACTTTCTGAGCATTGACATGATGCCTAATCAGATTTTTAGATTAGTTATGCTGAAGTGGTAAGTATAATACAAATATGCCAAAATCTGAAAAAAATCTGAAATCCAAAACACTTCCAGTCCCAAGTATTTCACAAGGAATATTCAACCTCTATAATCTAAAGTAATTAAACTTTTAAAAATAATAGAGATCTTTTAATCTAATACATTTTAGTAAGCAACAGGTATAGCACTAACAACTTCAGGTAGTTTCATTCTGGCATAAATGTTACCTAGTTCCTAAAAAAAACACAATCAAAGATTTACATGTACATTTTGGTAGCATTTTAGACTGCAAAATTAGCCGAGAGCACATTCCTGGCCTTTCTATCTTTGGACCTTGCACAATCTCCTAATATGAAAAGTATGTAAGGAAAGATATCGGTACTCCTAGGACTGTATAAGCAGGTGAATTTTCCAGTCTTGGAGACTTATCTCCAACCAATTCACTCATCAAGAATAAAGTCTAAAAATGATGAACCAAACAATCCCATTTGCTTCTATTATTCTGTGTAAAACAAAACACAAAGTAGCCCCCTACATCTTTTTAATTAACATATGGAGAATGTCAGGTGCACTAACTGCACTATATAACTCCCTAGATAAGCACTCTAGCGTAGGAGTCTAGTGGCTTCAGTAACACTACTGGGTTTTCAGGGATATGGAAATCATTGTGTGCTTTGAGTAGGCATTAATTTGGCAAATATAGATCCTCAGTCATTTATTAAAGGCTATATTTAAAAGAAACTATTTCATGCAGAATGCAGGATAGGTTGGATAAAAGTAAGATTCAAAGCAGAAGGACCTGCTAAGAAATACTAAAGAAACCCATAAAAAGTGTGATAAAGATCTAGGTTGGTATATTAGCAATAAAAAGTTTGTTTTGTTTGTTCACATCTAGATCCCAGCTAACAAAAGAATAATTGATTGAATGAGGATGTATACATGAAGGTCTATCTATCTATCCACAGAGAGAGAGAGAAAGACTGAGGGAGAAGGAGGAAGAAGAGGAAATAGGCTATAAAACCATGTGATCAACAAGAATTGCAAAGACTTAGGTGATCTGGCTCTAATCAACAACATAATGAAAGAAATGATGCTTAAAATATTTTCAGATTTTTTTTTTTATGCTGACAACATGGAGATAAAGGAGGGACTTCCTAGGGTCTGAATGTATGTGTCACCCAATCCACCTCAAATTCCTGTGTTAAAACTTAATCCCCAGTGCAGTAGGACTCCCAGTGTTGGGAAATGGGGCCTTTGGGAGTGATTAAGGCATAAGAACAGAGCCCTCATGAACAGGATCAGTGCCCTTGTAAAAGGCCTGCGGGAGCTTGTACGCCCCTTCCACCATGCAAAGATACATGTATGAGGAACAGAACCTCACCACACTCAATTTCCTGGCACCTTTATCTTGGACTTCCAGCATCCAAAACTATGGGCAATAAATTTCTGGTGTTTACAACTTGTCCAGTCTATTTTGTTATAGTAGCCCAAATGAACTAAGGGCTTGACTCATAATTGTAGACTAAGAGGAACACTTTTCTGTGCTTTTTCACTAATATATTTCTCCACATATGATCTACCAAATATGATTTGATACTTACAATAAATATTAAATGAATAAATTTATAATTTCCACAGTGATTTGATCAAACATAGTAGACCTGAAGTACCAATACATTCAAGAATCATTAAAAAGATCAAATGACACTTAAGCTAAAAACTTTAAAGAATAAGCACAACCGTTTTTATTTTAATCCAATGGGAAAGGAAAAAAATTTTTTTCTTTTTTTTTTTTTAAGCAAGTACCGAGTTACATGGCAGGAGAGAAAAATTTTTTTAAAAGTATAGCACTGTTCCTAGATGCATTCAGCAATACTAGCTACTGCACTTTTCATGGTTACCTGGAGGTTATATGTGGATCCTGGTGTATCATACAAATGGAGAGGTAGACGTTCAATAGATTCTAATACAGCTATTAACTTTCGAATTAATGCAACTGCTGGTCGACTGTGGGAAAAATACAGTTATTGTTAAGAGCTTTTATATAATTACATGCAAATGTTCATGCAGAAACTGCAGTAACTAACCTCACACAGACTTCTACTTTTTCATGAGTGTAAAGTTTAATTTGGCATTAGATCACAACTCAATTTCCTTCACTTAAGAATATTTCATTTTTCTAAAAACAATGTTATCAATTGCATTCTAAACAGATATGTAATTTATTTTTATAAAGTTTAAATAATTTTATTATGTGATATTTGATACATAAAAAAGGATATGAAGCAACAAAGTTTTGAAAATGACAGTATTTCATGGCAAGGGTATCATAACATATGCTTTCTCACACATTATTAAAGTGTAAACTGGCACAGCATTTCTGGAAAGTAATTTGAAAATTTGAATCAAGAACCTTTAAAAACTGGGGCAGGGGCTGGAGCAAAAAAAAAAAAAAAGAACCTCTAAAAATCATCTTTAAGAGCTGGGCACAGCAGCATGTACCTACAGTCCCAACTACTCAAGAGGCTAAGATGGGAAGATTGCTTGAGGCCCGGAGTTTAAGACTAGACTGGGCAAAATAGCAAGATCTCATCTTTAAAAAAAAAAAAGAACAAAGAAAAAGAAAGAAATTAGTAAGGTGGGTGGAGCAAGCCTGTAGTCCTAGCTATTCAGGAGGCTAAGCCAGAGGGATCTGGAGCCCAGAAATTCAAGGCTAGAGTGAGCTTTGAAGGGATCACTGCACTCTATGCCCAGGTGACAGAGTGAGACCCGGTCTCAAAAAAAAATTATTGAACTTTATAATTTATTAAAAAATTCAGTAACATTCAAAAGTAGACAAAATAGTACAATGAACCCTTATCAACCCATGGCCCAGCGTTAGCTACTAATGGCCAATCCATTTCTATCTATATCCCCACCCAGTTCTCGCCTTCCTATTTCTTTTCAAAAAATGCCAGAGAGCTTATAAAATTTTGTGTATGTATTCCTACAAAAGATAATTCTTTAAAAAAAACTATCACATATAAAAAAGAATTAACTATTATTTAGTATCCTCAAGTATTTAATCAGTGTTCAAATTAAACAAGCATGTAATTTAAATTAAGTGATCCCTGCACTCATTAATTAAATAAGTTTTCTTTTATTCTATCAAATTAAGAAAATAATTCAAATTTTTTCTCTTATTATATACTTATAAGCTATTTTTTAATAAATAAGAGTTCCTGGCCAGGCGCGGTGGCTCACGCCTGTAATCCTAGCACTCTGGGAGGCCAAGAAGGGCGGATTGCTCAAGGTCAGGAGTTCAAAACCAGCCTGAGCAAGAGCGAGACCCCATCTCTACTAAAACTAGAAAGAAATTCACTGGCCAACTAAAAATATATAGAAAAAACTTAGCCGGGCATGGTGGTGCATGCCTGCAGTCCCAGCTACTCGGGAGGCTGAGGCAGAAGGATTGCTTGAGCCCAGAAGTGTGAGGTTGCTATGAGTTAGGCTGACGCCAGGGCACTCTAGCCCCGGCAACAGAGTGAGACTCTGTCTTAAAAAAAAAAAGAGTTCCTTTTGTGTGTATAAATGCTAATTAGACTTAATTTAAATAAAGTATACCAACTGTTCAAACATTACAAACACAATTAAAAGAAATTTGGGGTTTACCTTT
>CAUYMX010075953.1:0-38365 GCA_963573855.1 Lepilemur septentrionalis
AAACATGGCACTTGGAGGTATCCCAGAATATCTGAACGCAAAAGAACCTTAGAGATCATTTTGTCCAGAGGCCCCATTTAGAGTTGAATTGCCGAGGCCCACTGAGGTGACACAAGACCCGAAGAATGAGCCCCACTTGTACTCGCCATCAAATTGGTATTGACTGATTAACACTATGGTGCTCAAAGGGTGGGAGCGAACACTAGGGAATTGGGGGGTGGGGGGTAAACCCACGTCTGAAAAGTGACTTTATTATTTGGATGGTTTCGACTATAAACATCAGAATACCCAACCTAGACTGGCCTGAAAAATTATCTCATAGAAGGAGAGGTGTGGAGGAGCCAGGGCTGCTTCAATGGTCCAACGCTGTCACTGAGACCCCAGGCTCTTCCAGCCTCCCTGCCCTGCCTTGTCCTCCCCTCATGGCTGCAGTGTGGCTGCGGGAGTGTCAAACAGCATATCCTAGTTAGCAGCCTCCAGGAGCCAGAAGGCGGAAGGCAAGCAGCCTTAGTTTCTCCTCACAGGCTGCTTTTTTATCACAGAGAAAATACCTATCCTTCCCCTCCAGTCCCATTACACACCAGCCTGGCACCATTTCCAGATGCCGGCCCCACTCCCGGGCTGCCTTCTCGCTGAGCAGGGCCTTGCGAATGGGGTGCGGTGAAGGGCAGGGGGAGCAGGACCTGTCCCGGCCCGGGGACTAGTTCAGCTAAGTGGGAGCCCAAACAAGACGCAGTGTGTAGCGGCTAGGACAGGCCGGGCACACTTTCCTTGGCTTCTGTTGCTCAGAGCCCCCAGACAGGAGCCAGGTGGGGTGGTGTGGTCAGCCTGCCGTGCCGGGCAGCGACGCAACTCTGCTGAGGATGCCTGTGAGCTCTGTGCTGGGCTCAGCCCTCAAGATCTTTCTGCCGGGGTGTGTGTGGAAGAGGCCGGCCAGCACCTGCTTGTGGATTGATCAGTCGAAGACGTTGCCAGTCACGACATAAGAGGGTGCCCTCCAGAGCTGGCACTTGGCAAGGCGCGTTTACTCACTGCCGGTGCCTTTCCTTGGAGTGTGTTCACTCTTCGCAAATGCAATTTGTTTATGTTTGTAACTCCTGGTTAGGTAGGTGGCAAATGTTCCCCCCGGTGGTGAGAGGATGCGGTGCCCAGAGAGCTGGAGAGACTGCGCAGAATCGCACAGGAGCCCGGCAGGGCTTTCTGTATTTGTCAGGAACAGTGTGTGTCACCAGGAATTAAAATGCTAAGCCCTTTGTCACTTTCTCAAGCTAAATGTCAAGAAAGCAATGATGGGTGACCCAAAGGCTTGGAGACCAGCACAGCCAGGCCAGCTGGGGGACGGTGGCTGGGGCACAGGTGTTAAGAGGGGGGACGGTGAGAGTTATGCCAGGAGGGCAGGGGTCGTGCTGCTTTGGACGCCGGGTGCCGCGTCAGCAAAGAAGGAAGAGCTCAGTGCTCTGTGGAGCTGGCCGGGAGCAGGTGGGGATGGTTGGGAGCAGTCAAACTGAGGCTCAGGCCCAGCTGTGGTCCCATAGGGGACATCATGGAGACGAAGGGGTGCTGGGCCAGAGGAGACAGCCCTGGCGATGGGAGGCTGGGGGTGAGGGTGAGGGCAGAGGTGAGGGGTGTGTGGCAGTGGCCATCCCCAAGACAGAGGATGCAGCAGGAGAAGGCATCTGGAGAGAGACATGGAGGTTTGCAGGCTCTCCTGTCACCGGTCATGCCACTGTGTCCTGGGAAACCGGACCGTGCTGCAGCCATCCAGAACAGCGGTCCCCAACCTTTTTGGCACCAGGGACTGGTTTCATGGAAGACAGTTTTTCCATGGATGGGTGTGGGGGTTGGGAGAGGCAGAGCTCAGGCAGTGACCCGTGTCCCTGTTTTCCTAACAGGCCACGGACTAGTACCAGCCGAGGCCCGGGGTTGGGACTGCAGATCAAGAAGAAATGGATCTTTGCCCTGTTCATTGCTGCTTTCTCTCATAGGTGGGTGAGAGTCACAGGACACTACAGTGGGAGGAAGCTAAGAAGCTGAGCAACAGCGAGTCAGCCCCTCCATGGTAGAGACAGTTCACTGATGGTCACTTGCACAGGTCTGAGCTACCAGTGGCAGAACCAAGGCCAGACGCAGAGCCCCAGACGCCCAGCCACGGACATGCTCCCCACGCCCGAATGACTTCTTTCCACCCAAAAACACAAGTCTGATTTCTCTCCCCAAGGACTCCATGTTTTAAAAGATCTTCATCCACCAAACAACTGTATTTATTAAATAATAATTTATTCATTTTCCTCATTTTTAAAATTAATCAAAGATATACATAACTGCCAGCCAGAGTCTCTGATCAGCAGGCAATAACCCTTATTACCACTCTGGGTTGATTTAATTCCTGCCAAAAGCAAAGAAACTTGACATTTTAGATAGCCTGAACAGCTTCATTGCAGGAAAGTGGAGGTTTTCCATTACACTTTGTGAAATATTCAAAATAGCTCCCAGACCCTGGTCAATAATTCATGGTGCCCTTGGCCTCCAGGGACCCCTGTTGGGAACCACAGCACCATGAGATGCAGGAAGTAAGATGCAAAGGGAATCTCACTGTCCTTGAGTCCTACCTGTAAACTGTTAAAGGATTCGTAGCCTGGACTAAGCCACTACGAGCCAGGAACCCTGGACAAACCACTCAAACTCCCTGAGCCTTAGTTTTCCCGCCAGTAAGATGAAAATGAGATATTAGTCAGGGTTCTTAGTTGTAAGCAACAGAAATAAACACTGCACATATTAAGTAGAAAATAATGTATTAAAAGGATGCTGGGGGAAATTAAATTTAAATTTAATTTAATTAAAAAATTAAAATTAAAAGGATGTTGGGCAATCCCTCAATGAGTTAAATATAGAATTTACATATAACCCAACAATTCCACTCCTAGGTACATACCCCAAAAAATTGAAAACAGGTGTTCAAACAAAATCTCACACATAAATATTCATAGCAGCTCTATTCACAATCGCCAAAAGTTGGAAACCACCGAGTGTCCGTCCATGGATGAATGGATAAACCAACCATGGTGCACACATACAGTGAAACGTCAATCGGCCATCGCAAGGACTGCGGCCCCAGCACATGCTGCAACAAGAAGGATGGACCTCGAACACAGCTCGCTAAGTGAACGAGGCCGGACCGTATAATGTGTGATTCCCTTCATATGAAACATCCAGAACAGGGAAGTCCATAGAGACAGAATGCAAGTTAGCAGTTGCCAGGGACTGGGAGGGAAGGGAGGAATGGAAACTGCTTAATGGGTACAAAGTTTCCATTTGGGGTGATAAAGAAATTCTAGAATAGTAGTGCTGGTCGCACATCATTGAGAAAGTACTTAATGCCACTGGATTGCACACTCGAAAATGGCTAAAATAGTAAGTTTTATATTATGTGTATTTTATAACAATAATTTAAAATGTAGATGTAGTAAACTGCAAAAAAACAGGATACTGGGCAAGTCATAGAGTGGTTGGGCATGCTGGGACCCACCTGTAACCGGTCCTTGGGGACACTGCCGCTGCAGCCACTGCAGACGGGTCACCAGGTGCTGCACTGCACCACTGGCCCAGAGTCACTGTCACCTGCAGCCATCCCAGATGCCTGAGAGAGATCCTTGGGGTTCCTGGGACCCTGGGAAAATGCATCTGACTGGGGGTGGCTGGGTTATGTCCCGCCACCTGCTGCAAGGAAGGCTGCGGAAGCAAGTCCCTGGCTTTTACCTTCTACCGTGGGACTCAGGCCCTGCTGAGACGCTGAGACACGGGAGGTAGAAATCTCCCAAACACAGGAAGGTGGCAGAGAGGGAGTTCAGGACGAGGAGTGTGCACAGAGTTACTGCCTACTTCAGAGACAGGAGAGAACATCTCTCAGGAGCCTGGCATGTGGGGGATGTGCAGGAAATGCTGGTGCTCTCGTCCCCTCCTGCAAAATGCTAAGATACGGGCGATCACAAAGCCAGTGTTGCTGCTTCAAGGGCTCTTCGTGTAAGGCAGCCTTCCCCCATCCTCCTTGAGCACTCCCCTCCACACGCAGACTCATTATTCAAACACAATTGCTCTCTCACCTTTCTGATCTAGAGGTTTCTAAACTTTGAACAAGATAATAATAGCAGCTAGTCGTTTGTCTAGTGGACACTAATCCTTGCCTTTGGCTTTCTGTGATTTGCTTTGCAGTTTAACACAGGGCCTGGCTGTTGTCCACTTAGAAGCCCAATAACAGTGAGACAGTGCCCAGCAGCAGGCTGGAGCCGTGGGGACCTTGTCTGCCCTCATGCTGGGTGACAAAGCCCCTGTCTGCTGTTAGGGCACAGTCCCAACCTTACTGGTCACAGCACCTCCCTTGCGGGGGGGGGGGTGGTGGGGGATGCGGAAGAAACATCACATCCTGTGGAAAGCGTTGCCTCCAGTCTCCTATACAGACAATTCCAGAAGAAAATGGAAGCAAAATAGGATAGAGTTAGTTTTTTTTAAGGTTTTATTTTGATATAATTTTAAACTTTCCGAACAGTTGCAAAAATAGTACAAGGAACTCTCATATCCTCTTTACCCAGATTCACCAATTGTTTAACATTTCATCCCGTTTGCCTTGTCGCTGCCTCCCCTCCTCCCCCACTTCTCCTTCCCCTTCCCCGACAGAGGGCCGTTTTGCCTCCAAATACTTCAGTGCATATCTCCTAAGAACAAAGACAATCTTGCACAAACCACAGTATAACTATCAAAATCTGAAAATTCAACATTGACACAATATTAGTACCTAATTCTCATTCCATAGTCAGAGTTCATCAATTGCCCCGGTAATGTCCACTGTAGCCATTTGAGCTTTTCAAGATGTCGATTTCTAGTTTGATCTCGCTGTGTTCAGAGAACAGGCTCCCCAAACCATCAACCTTTTGAGATTTACTATGCCTTATTTTATGGTCCCTCCCTCCCTTCCCTCAGTACTCCAGCTGGCTCCTTCTAGAAGGTTCCCTTGACTCTCCCCCACTCAGGTGCAGCTGAGAGTTCAGCTGAGGACCAGGGGGGATTTATGCACAGATTTTAGGAGGGCCTCCTTTCCAGGCCCCTTCCCCATTTCCCAGCCATTTAGGAAACCCTTCCCCATCCTCTGAACCCTCAAGGCAGTGAGAGAGACTGCACCGTGCAACTGCTCTTTCTACATCAGCCCCAGCAGACACCAGACAAGTGCCTATCCCTTACAGAGTCTACATACCTCCAGTTTCTGCCTGCTTTTAACCACCCTTTGGTGCCTTCCACCAAATTCTTGAAAAAAATTTTTTTGCCCAGAATTTATGTACCAACACACACACACACACACACACACACACACACACGCTTAATTACAAATGCATCTTGTTTTACATCCAATTCCATAACAGAGCAAACTCAACCCTGATATGATGACTTTTAATTCAGGTTGGATTTGTGAACTAAAATAAAATTTTAAGCACCCCCCCCCAGCTGACTGGATGGGCTCCCCTTTGGGCCAAGAAGACCCCACAATTACCCTAAAGCTGAGTTGCTGGCCAGGAGAAGGGAAATCAGACATGCCTTACCATGCCCCCTTCCCTTCTTGGAGATATGCTATGTAACTCATTAACAGGCCTAGGGCTACACATGACGAAGTTTAAACCATACTTGCAGGCCATCAATTTAGTCAACAGATCACTCGAGTTTTGTAAAGGGCCAGTGGCTTGTCTCTGATTAACAGACATCCTTATCGTAAAACATTCCAAGCTTTAGACAAAGCTTTATTTCTTTAACTGAGATTCTTTAACCCGCCTATAACCTGTAAGCGCCCCTGCTTGAGATGCATTGCCTTTTTGGGACAGTCCCTGTCTCCATGAATGTATAAAACCAAACTGTGACCCAGCTACCGCAGGAATATTTTCTCAGGATCTCTCGAGGCCGTGTGCTCTGGGTTTCTTACACACATTTGGCTCAGAATCAACCTCTTTAAATTATTTCACAGAGTTTGGGTCTTTTTCCATTAACAGATCCATCTGATTCAATTTATTTATCTGGTTTAATTATTTTGTGATCTCTCCTTAACATTGCATGAAGAGGTCATTTGGGGACTTAATAAAAATAACAGAAAAATTCAGTGAGATGAATCCAAACACATATATGAAATGAACCAGATACCATATGCTTCAACCTATGAATATGTCAACCAGCAATTCACTAGCGCATAAATGTGCAAATGAGGAAACTTTGTTGAAACACTTCAGCTTGTATTTTATAAAACACTGTTTAAATATTAGACATAATTTGGTAATATTCTAGAAAAACAGTCTACCTAGTTTGGATGATGTATTAGTTTGCCAGAGTTAACGTAAAGAAGTGCCACAGACTGGGTGACTAAAACAACAGAAGTTTATTGTCTCACTGTTCTGGAGGCTGGAAGTCCAAGATCAAACTGTCAGGAGAGTTGGTCTCTCCCGAGGCCTCTCTCCTTGGCTGCCAAGTGGCCTTCTCCCTGTGTCCTCACCTGGTCGTCCCTCTGTGCGTCTGTGTCCTCATCTCCTCTTGGAAGGACACCAGTCAGACTGGATTAGGGTCCAACCATACGACCTCTTTGTAATACAATCACCTCTGTAAAGACCCTATCTCCAAATACAGTCATACTCCGAGGTACTGGGGATAAGGACTTCAACAATGGACTTGGGGAAACACAATTCAGCTCATAACAGATGGCCAGTCTCTGCAGCCTTTGGTCTACGAACTAATTCGTATTTTACCTAACGAACAGTGGAGTGGACTTGACCACAGGAAGAGTGGGAGCCAGGCCCTAGAGAGGCCAAGCTGGCAAGAAAACCCGTTCAGAGGTGCTGGAGACTCTAGGGGGCACTCCCCACTGCCCAAGTCCTGCTGATTCCTGTACCCCAGGAGTGTGAGAAGGAAACACACCTGGCAGGTGTGTTTGACCTCTTTAGACCTGGTCATTCTTAACCTGAACAACATCTGCTTTACTCTTTTTTACTAGTTAAAAATATTAGCAATTATGGACATGGTAACCAATCAAATGGCATAAAAGAACTTACAATGAAAAGACCCTAATATTCCATCATTAAAAAAATATTGAGGTGTATTTAATGTGGCATTTGAATGAACTCTTTTTTACCCAGCTTTATTGAGGTATAACTGACAATTAAAAATTGTACATATTTACTGTGAATGTGATGTTTTGATGAATGTATACTTTGTGAAATGATTGCCACAATCAAGCTAATTAATGTCCATCACCTCACATACGTATCATTTTTTTGTGGTGAGAAACATTAAAGATCTCATCTCTTAGTAATTTTCAAATATACATTATTATAACCATAGTCACCATGATGTATTGTACAATAGATCTCTAGAACTTATTCTTCCTAACTAAAACTGTGTATGCTTTGACCAACATCTCTTCATTTCCCACTCCATCCCCTACCCACCCCCGCTGGCAATCACCATTCTACTCTCTGCTTCTGTGAGTTCAACTTTTTACACTCCACATATAAGTGAGGTCATATAGTATTTGTCTTTCTGCATCTGGCTTATTTTACTTAACACAATGACCTCCAGTTCCATGCATGTGCTGCAAATGACAGGATTTCATTCTTTTTTATGGCTAAACACCATCCATTGTGAGTATATACCACATTTTCTTTATCCATTCATCCCTTGATGGACACTTAGGGAGTGCAGGTATCTCTTTGACATACTGATTTCATTTCCTTTCGGTATATGCCCAGAAGTAGGATCGCTAGAGCATATGGCAATTCTATGTTTAATTCAATGAGGAACCACCACACTGTTTTCCATAGTGGCTGTACTAATTTACATTCCCACCAACAGTGTACAAGGATTCACTTTTCTCCACACCCTCACCAACGCCTACCTTTTATCTTTTTGATAATAGCCATTCTAACAGGTGTGAGGTGGTATCTCATTGTGATTTTAATTTTCAGTTCCCTGATGACTAGTGATGTTGAGCATTTTTTCATATAGCTGTTGGCCATTTGTATGTTTTCTTTTGAGAAATGCCCATTCAGGTTCTTTGTCCACTTTTAATCAGGTTATTTGTTTCTTGCTATTCAGTTGAGTTCCTTACATATTTTGGATATTAACCCCATATAGGATATTTGGTTTGCAATATTTTTTCCTATTCCACAGGCTGTACCTTCATTCTGTTTCCTTTGTGTGCAGAACGCTTTTTAGTTTGATGCAATCTCATTTGTCTATTTTTGCTTTTGTCGGTTGTGCTTTTGGGGTCATATCTAAAAAATTATTGCCAAGGCCAATGTCAAGAAACTTTCCCCGCACGTTTTCTCAAAATGGATTAAAGACGTACATGTAAAATCTGAAACTGTAAAACCGTATTCCATCATTTTAATCAGTCCCTGGCAAATGTCTACAACGCGGGTGCCCTCCCTGCCCTCCTCATGCTTGTCTGGAAAGACCCTCCCTGGATGTCTGCATCTCTCAACTTACCCGACACATGCACCCTGACAGCCTCAAGGAAAGATCGACCAGCACCGATGGGTGTCGCTCTACATTCATGACCACAGCTCAGTGGCCCATCCCATGGCAGTGTGTCAGTCAGCAGTTTCCTCCCTCTCTGGGACACCATTTCACCCTCCTCTCTCCTTAAGCCTCCAACGCCCCAGCCCCCATGCGGGAGCTGGCCCCCATTCTCCGTTCACCCACAGTGCGCACACAATCAGAAGAGAGTGTCTTCAGGCTCCCGCTGCCCTGCCCACACCCCAACCGGCCTCACCTACTGTTTCTAGACAGGTCGCCCACACTTTTACCTGGGTTTGTGTTCCCTCTCACCTATTCAAGGACTTCACTGGGCCCTTTAATAAGACTGGTGTGTCCACATTTGGAACTGCTCACCCTAGAGAGGGTGAGGCCATGTTGGAAGTGATGGGAATTTCTTGAGCAGCCCCTCCCCCCACCCCCCATGGGGTTGCTAGGGAAGCTTGACTGGGGACCAGATGCCAGAGGTACATAAAGCAAGCACTTTGGGCAAAAAGCCATATTGTGTGCATTTGGCTACACCAAGGCAGAGGAGTACAGCCTGCCTGGAGCAGACAATCCCGTGGGATCCACCAGGAAGGCCATGCTCTTTGGTCTGCAAATGGATGTCCTGTGCAACAGGTGGCTGAAGGGCTTCCGTGAAAAGTCAAAGTTGGTGCCAGGTTAAATTAGGTCATCCAGAGTATTTTGATTGGGGGTTTACCACATGCTGAGTGCGGTCCTAGCCTAGGTGTGTGAAAATGACATTGCTGTCAACAAGGATGGCACAGCCCTGCCCTCATGGGGCTGACGTTCTAGTGAGAAGGCAACACAAAGTCAAAGAGACAAATAAGTATGTGCAGACTATAATGGGAGCCATGAACAAAATGAGCACAGCCCTGAACCAGTGACAGGGGTCCCACTTTAGATGCATTGGTCAGGAAAGTGTCTCTGAAGATTGACATTGAAGCTGAGACCCAAAGGATGGGAAGGTGCCAGTTGAATGGACAACATTATCCCGGCCAAGGGCAGAGCCTGTGCAAAGGCACCAAGATGAGGCAGAGATGGGCGATTGGGAAACTGAGGACTTAATGCTGCATACTCCAGAAGTAAGAAATGCTGTGTCCCCCATATGGCAGAAGGCGGAAGGACAAAAAGGATGAACTCCTTCTGTCAAACCTTTTTATAAGGATGCCTAATCCCACTCAAGATGGAGGGACCCTCACGCCCCATCACCTCTCAAAGGCTCCACCTCTTAACACCATCACATTGGCAACACCTGAATCTTAGAGAAGACATATTCAACCCATGGCATCGTGCCCTGGTCCCCCCAAATTCATATCCTTCTCACATGCAAAATATATTTATTCTATCCCAATAGCCCCCAAAGTCTTAACTGGTTCCAGCATCAACTTAAAGTCTAAACTCCAGAGTCTCATCTAAATCAAATATGGGTGAGACTCAAGGCATGATTAATCTTGAGGCAAATTTTCCTCCTGCAGTGAGCTGTGAAATCAAACAAGTTACATGTTTCCACAGGACAGACATTTCCATTCCAAAAGGGAGAAATGGGAAAGCAGAGGTAACAGATCCCAAGTCCAAAACCCAACAGGGCAAACAACATGAAATCTTAAGGCGTTAAGTCTTCTTTTGCTCCATGTCCTGCCGTCCAAACTTATTGGGGGCGGGGGGCTGGGGTTCCCAAGGCCCTGGGCAGTCCCACCTGGTGGTTTAGCTGGGATCCCACACAGCAGCTCTCAGAGGTTGTGGTTGGGTGCCCGTGGCTGTCCCAGGCTGGCATTGCATTCTGGTGTGAGTCCCGGAGGGCTCAGACCAGAGAACCCGGAGTTCTGACCACCAAGGGCAGGAGAAGAAGGGTGTCCCAGCTCTAGGAAAGAGGGAAAATCTGCCCTTCCAGCAGCCGTTTTTTCCATCTGGGCCCCCAGCTGATTGGAGGGCACCTGCCCATGTTGAGGGTGAATCTTCCCAGCTCAGTTCATTGACTCCCGAACCAATCTCTGAAGACAGCCTCACAGACACACCTGGGGCAGCTCCATCAGCATACTAATCAAAGGCAAAACCACCTGGGTTCCCTTTCAGCAGAAGAGGGACAGCTCAGTGCCTTCTGAGGCACTGAGAATAACACTCTACCAGCTTTCTGAGGATCCCTGATCCAGCCAAGTTGATGCCCAAAATCAGCCGTCGCAAGCACATTGCTCTGCCCTCCTCACCCAATCACCTCCTGAAAGCCCCAACTCCTAATGCCACCACCTTGAGGGGTAGGATTTTAACACAGAGATTTGGGGGGACACAAACATTCAGTCCATTGCAAATGCCTTATGCTTCAGCTATTATGCAATTATCAACCCAAAGTAAATTGAAGAAGTAACTGCAAAGCCTCCCCACCCTCTACTGACTGCAGTTTGGGAGACCATGGACGTAAGAACTATAGTGTCTGTCATTGGCCATACCACCCTGAATGTGCCTGATTACAAAAGCTAAGCAGGGTCTGGCCTGGTTAGTACTTGGATGGGAGACCTGTAGTGTCCTTTCCAATCTAGCATGTAAATATTTTCTTTTTTTTTTTAATTAAAAAAAAGTATTTATTTTTTTAAAGGCGGGGTCTTGCTATATTGCTCAGGCTGGGGTGCAGTGGCTATTCACAGGTGGGATCATTGTTCACTGCAGGCTTGAACTCCTGGGCTCAAGCAATCCTCCCACTTCAGCCTCCCCAGCAGCTGGGACAACAGGAGTGCACACTGCACCTGGCTAACATACAATGATTCTCTGAGTCTGCAGCGGTGACAGACAAAGGCCAGACTGATGCAGCAAGGATAAGAGGATCAATAGGAAAATAATTGTCTGAAGATCAAAAGTTTGCATGGGAGGCAGCATTAAAAAAACAGGTGATGAAAATAGCGTTTTATCCAAAGAAACTAAAACAAAAGAGGGGTAGAAAAAAGAGTCGTTTTACTGTCCTGGTGAAAAGAGATCGTTGTTCACATTGGAAAAGCTCCACTTTTCATCTTTTTTGACTCACTTGGCCCCATACCTAATAGGGTTAGTTGAAAAAAAAATGGTAAGTGATTCTTGTAAATAATTGCAACATTGATTTATATTTGAAGCAGCTAAGGGTGCTATTCATTTTATTAATTACGCAAGCAGAAGAGAACTCATGCTCAAAGCTACTCATAACATAAGGACTAGTGCTATTTTGTGCATTCCCTTCTAGCCCTTTCTCCTGTGCATATATTTTTTACTTACTATAATACTGTAAACCTTTTAAAACTTAAGATTATAAGCTGTGTTTTTCTCTGTTGCCACATAGTGTTGGTTATAATTTTATTGGCTGCATAATAATATATTGCCTGGATATACCACAATTTACACAATCATCTTCCTGTTATTTTATGTGTAAGCTGCTATTGGTCACCGGTATAGAAAATGGTGCAGTGAACATCATCACGCATTCAGCTTTTACTGTCTTGTGGATTGGTTTGTTTGGGCTAGATTCCCAGGGGGGAGGTTCTAGGTCAAAGGGTACTATTCTATTTCAAAATGTTTCTGATGACATAAACAGAGACTTGAGAATATAGAAAGAAAAGCAGATGTGCAACAGATAGTAATGAGCAAATTTAAAAATCCTGAGGGATATCTTTATTATAGAATGTCTTTTGCTCTTTTGGGTAGATACATAAAATGTAACCAAAATGTTTGCACCCTCATAATATCCTGAAATAAAACAAAAAAAATTCCCGAGGGAAAGCGGGGCTGTGTCACCCAGGCATAGACTGTGCTCTGAGCACAGGGTGTTTGGCGCTCATCTTTCCAAACCTTCCTTGATGGCCCCAGGCAAAGCTGCTGGGAGCCGAGCAGGAAGAGCAGTTCGGCAGCGCAGCGCTCTGCTCCAGCCCGCGTGCAGAGTTACCAAGGAGACCTCTGCATCTCCCCTCTTTTCCAGGTCAACAGTTCTGAATCTGAGCTGGATGGTTGGATAGAATTAGTTCAAAATGGGGAGAAAAAGGAAAATGGCTTTAAAAGACAATTTAACTGTTAACCACAGGAATGAGTGCCAAGGACAACACAGAGAACATTCTGGTCCATTCCTTTTTCTGTATGACTTCATGATTTGATCTTTTCTCTGAGATGAATTTATTCCCATTTTTCTTTAATACAATAGAACCACCAGCATGTTCCATTGCACCTAATCACATCCAGCCTGTGCAGCATCAAATGTCCCCGCCACAGGAGCCCACCCGGGCCCCAGTGGGAAAGGCGCTAAGGCGTAATCGGCTGATTATTATGGTCATGTAAAAACCGCAAATGAGAGGTCTCAAACTCACATGCTCAATCCCTGGCATGACTCTCTCTCTGCCAGGCTTACTGTGGGACTTTCAGGGCCTCCACACGGTGGTCCTAGCTGTGCACCCCCACTAGCTCTTCTCAGCTGGAGAAGCCAGCCTTGTAGGGGCCGGTGGGCTGCTGCCGTTTAGTGGGCGTGACTTTGCAAGACCAATTCAGGATACTGCTGCTGTCTGCAGACTGCGTAGTCTGCAGTGTGCAGGGACAGCCTTCTTTACAGCTTGGGACTCATGAGACACAGAATGGCAGAATTTCCTACGTACTGATGGGTAGCAAGTGTGACTCATAGCCCACAAACAGGGTGTGCAAAAATGTGTATCTTTTCACATTTTCTAGAATGCATTTTCTAACTCTGAACTTCCATTCTTGGCAGATAAAAAAAATCTAATAATGACGGTTCCCTCCTTCCCTACCACTGGGCTAGAATTATGGGGTTTAACAAGGTACTTGGCCAGGGCAGCGTCCTCCTGGTCTTTGGTCACCATTACGCACAGGATACTGCTGAGCTGCCTGTGGCAGGCGTCTGGGGACTGCCGCTCCTAAGTCCACACCAAGGACAAAGAATTCCTATGTGTCCTTCTGTGGCCCCATCAGTCTGGACACCTCATGTGGCTATTTTCTTTCTGGGGTTTATTTATCTCTCTCACTCTTCATTAATTTCTTAAAATGGCACTCAGCCAAATAATTCCCCTTGCAAATCCTTGTGTCCGCATAAAGAAAATGTACTTCTCATCCAAGTGCGTCCCATCATCTCAATCAGATGGGACCTGTGTCTCTCCCAAATTGAGCTTTCCAGTGTCAACAGTCTCCATCTGAAAAGCAGTGCTTGGCTGTGCAGGCGACATTTTCTCCAGCTGCCCTAGAAGTGGGGAGGTGAACATGGACACTGAGTGGATTTGGGCTCCACAGCAGAAGACTGAGAGAGACTTAGCTACAGGGCAGGAAGGGAGGCAAGTACAGCCACCTGACAATGGCCCAGCAGGGGAGGGGAGGGGAGGGCTGTTCCATCCGTGAGCACTCCCAGGGGGCTCTGCAGTGGGGACAGAAGGTGTCTCTGAAGGGGAGGGGAGCACAGGAAGTTCAGGTTGGGGCCAGGAACAGGCACAATGGGCTGGTCATGCTGCCCACCCCTGAATTACACAGAGCTCTTCAAGGATGTTCCTGACCTTTGGAAAAGGCCTGCTACCTGCAAATGCAGGTCCCTGTATTAAGTTTCAAGCCGAATCCAGTAATGTATAAAAATAAAAGTACATCATGATCAGTTGAGCTTATCCCAGGAATGCAAAGACGGTTTAACATGAGAAAATCTGCTAAGACGATGCACAACATTGAAAGATGAAAGAAGACATGTCTTAGAATGTCCATAGCAGCATTCTTGGAATTACAAAAACAAGCAAGCAAAACCCCAAACCTGGAAACATTTTATATGTTCATCAGTAGAATAATATTAGACACCTGAATTATGATATAGTCATACAAGGGAGTAGTCAACCCAGCGGTGAAAATGCGTGAGCCAGCATTATATATGTCAACATGCATGAATCTCAGATAAGTGATGTTAACCAAGAAAAGCAAGTTGCAGAATAGTACATATGTCAAGATTCATTTGTAGTAAGTATAAAACATGAAAAAAATACTGTATACTGTACAGAGATATAAGCATTTGTAGTCACAATATAAAGAGAAGTGTGATGATTATAAACTCTGATTTCATAGCCATGTTTATCTACTTGCAGGAGGTATTAATACAATACGCAGCCCAGGACTGGTACCCAGAGTGCTTCAAATGTACTGGGAATAGTGTATTTCTTTCAGTGGCTGGTGGGCACCTGGTAGTTCATTGAATTATTCTCCAAACATTGGGTACATCTTAAATACTTCACAATATTTTTAAATAAACATTGAATTCACTATAAAATGAAAGCAAAAAGAGGAAGCAATAAGGAGAACTACTATCTAGATTTATTTTTGATCTATGAAGCTGAATTGGGCAAGAATTTTGGTAGAAAGGAAAATGCCAGAAAGGATTCATAGTGCTGGGCATATACACATATACCCTAGACTTTGGGGAATTTTTTTTAAAAAAGAAAGAAAATATGTAAAGAGTTACACTGACAGAGAATCACATTTAGATTCTGAGTATTCCAGTCCAAGGGAGGTCAAATCAAACCAAGCAGCCTCCACATAGTCCCTCCTGATGCCGTGGGGGTGGCGGCCCTGTGGCTTGCTGGCCAGGGGGTCCTGTCAACCCCCTGGGGGCCTGTGCAGAGCTCAGACTTCCCAAGGTCCTCTTCACAGGATGGAAACGGGGCATCACCAAAACGAAGTAAAAGCGAAGTGGGAGTGATGGAGCAAGGAGGCTACACCCCAGAATAAGCTGGTGTTTGCTGAAATGCTGGAGCCCATGGGACGTTCCTGCAGGGCAGAAAGGCTCCATGAAGACCCTGGTGCTTACCAAGGCTGCAGGAACATTCGGTGGTCTCCAGCCACCCACAGAGGCCAAGAGTGGTCACCTGCTTCCAGCGGCCCCTGGGGAGAGAGCACAGAGCCATCAGGAGCCATTGTCAGTGGCTGCCCCAGATGCCAGCAGAGCCAGCGAGCAGCTCCGGGGCTTCTTTCAGCAACTCGGACCTCAGGCCAGGTGACGGAGTCAGAGGGCAAAGAAGGATCTTGCAGGTGGTCACACTGCTGTCATCTGGATATCGGGGGACAGGACACAGGCCAGGAAGCTGGTGGCTGGCAAGTGTCATTTTGTTTCCAAAATGGCAAAAAAAAAAAAGAATTTCAAAAACTTGATTTCACTTCCTTGCAGAACCCTTGCTCCCTCCCTCCTTTCATTTCCTCTTTTCCTCTTCCTTCTCCTCCTTCTTTCACCCACCCTCCCTCCTTCCCGTTCTCCCGACCTCCCATCTGCACTCCCTGTATCTGGGAAGGCACAGGAACCTGCCGTGCACCGCTGCGCCACTCCTCTCGCCACCTTGCGCTGTCAGTTGAATTTCTGTAGTACATCCAGACTCCCCAGGGGTGGCTCAAGTGCCATTTCTCTTCCTATCTCTGGTGTGTGGCACAGTGCTAGTCACGAAACACGTTTTCCAGACAGGATTGTGCATGAGTGAATGGATGAGTGAATGAAGGACAACCCTCCAGGGGAATAGTGCCTCGGTGCTCCCTGAGGGTCACGAGGCAGTGAGCCATGAGTGAGGACCGCCCTCCCGGCCTTGTGGTGGAGGCTGGGTGTGCAGACCTGGAAGCTGTGTCCTTTGCAAAGTGCTCACCAGCCTGGCGCAGAAGCCACATCACAGGGCAGATCCCGTGGGGAGGCCTCTGGAGCCATCCTTGCACATGGCCCTGTGTGTGCTCTAGGAGTGAACCTCTGAATGTGTGTGGGTGCGTGTGACAAGTCCGTTTGATGCTATGAGCTGGTAAAAGTTAGAAAAGTGCGAAGGGGCGAGGAAGCAGGAACAGTCATGGTGTGTGTGTGTGTGTGTGTGTGTGTAGTGGGTGCGGTTTAAACAGCTGTGAGCATCTGGTGCACTGGAGTTAGTCGGGGCGGGGGAGGGGAAGACAGTGCAGCACAGAGGTGTTCGGGACCCCCTGGGGCGGCAGGTGAAATGGGCCTGGGGGCAGGTCAGGCAGGCCCCAGGGCCAGGCCCATGGGAATTTCATCCTGAGAGGAGACCGCAGGCAGGTTTCAGACGTCAGAAAGACAGAAAGGGTGGAGGGGCAGGGAGAGGGGAGGGAGGGATGCTGCAGGCCTGAGATCTCACAGGCGGAGGCCTGGCTGGAACCCAGGCAAGTGACAGACCCAAAGCAAGGCAGGCGCAGCAGGGCTGGGAGGTGGGACTGGTCTAAGCCATGTTGTGGGGGCAGAATCTGCAGGACCTCAAGGCTGAGAGAGGGGGAGGTATTGACAGCTTCGGCTCTAAGAATCTATGGACATTTAGATAATGTGACGGTTAATTTCATCTGTCAACTTGGCTGGGCCAGAGGGTGCCCAGATATTTGGTCAAACATTATTCTGAGTGTTTCTGCAGGGGTATTTTTGGATGAGATTAACATTGGAGTCAGCAAACTGAGTCGAGCAGACCATCCTCCCCGGTGTAGGGGGTCTCATCCAGCCTGCTGACGGCCTGAGCAGAACAAAGAGGCTGAGTGAGAGGGATCCTCCTGCTTCTGAGCTGGGACACTGGTCTTCCCCTGCCCTTGGACCACAGTGACACCCACAGCTCTCCTGGCTCTCTGGTGTGCCGACTGCAGGTCTTGGCCTGCTCAGCCTCTGTAACCATGTGAGCCGGCTCCTTCCGACACAGCTCCTTATGCACTCATACACACATGCTGTGGGTTCTGTTTCTCTGGAGAACCCTGATGAATACAGATGGCGCCCACAGGCAGATTGGCCTTCTGGACTAGTGCAGGGCAATCTGGCTCACAGACAGATCGACACTTCAGTGGTGCGTGAAACATGGGGAGAGGAGTCGTGTGCTGGAAACTTGGAGCAGCCCTGGAACACAGGCACCTTCAGGGCGTGGGACTCAGAGAAGACCAGTCCGATTTTAAGCCGAGACCTGAAGCAGGAGTAAGTTTCCCAGTCCAGGTGGGGGCAGATGAGCAAGCCTGGCTCACCGGGCACAGGGCCGGCCCGTGCAAAGCCACAGGCCGGGGGAGCTGGTGTGTTGGGGGAAGCGGAGCAAAGACAGCTGGCGGAGATATGGCTGGAGAGGCGGACAGGGGAAGGACCGGCCATGTGGGGCTGTCTTAGCACTGGAACTTAATGTCTCTCCACACAGAGAGCTGATGGTGGTGGGTTGTCCCCTGGGAGGACCACAGAACCACCCTCTTCCTGGTTTTCAATCCAGAAAGGGCGTTGTCCTGGACATGACTTATATTCTAAATATGTGAACATTATTATGCTTTCTTAGAAATCCAGTGCCCAGGACAGACCTCTGCCCCAATGGGTCCCAGGCACTGGGGTGTATCCACCATGTCTTTTATTTTCTATATTCTGATGCTTTGACATCTAGGGCGTTGCTGACCCTGGAGGGGACGTCCCTCCCAGGGCTAGTGAATTCCTAAAGGTAGCCAACTCCCCTGCAAGTTCTCTGTCGTGTGAAAGCTGAGCAATCCATAGGCACAGCCCACTGGGGCTGTCCCACTTGTGCCACTCTCCACCTGCCCCAATCACCCCAAGGCCAAGTGCCAGACAACTAGGGACAATTCTATGCCCCAGAGTCCTGATGTTCGTCAAACCAGCCAATCCTAAGCCTGCGTGCCCTGCCTCATCCATTCCTCCCCAGGAAGCCACAGCAAAGGCTCCTGTCCTGGGTCCCCTCCCACTGCCCCAGGTCACCGTGTGGCCCCATGTGCCTGGCCTGCCTCTGTTTCTAGGGGTCTGTGAGGAGAATACACTTCTTCCTTCCTGACAGTCATTCTTGTGCCTGCGTGCCTTGCCATCCCCGAGTCAAACAAACCCTGGGTGCCCCTGAAACAGGTAAGCGCTTGCTCCCACGTCCTTCAGGAGACCTGGTCTGGCTCATCCGCCTCCGCCCCTCTCAGCCCTCCCGGGCTCCGCACAGGCCCTGGTCGCAGTCAGAGCGCCACAGACTGGCTGCCTGAGCTCTCACACGGTGCTCCTCGGCTCCTGCGGGCCGTCTGGGTGTCTGTCTGTGGCGTGGGGTACCAGAGTAGCAGTCATAGACACACCAAGTACCCCCTCAGAGGCAGCCTCAGGGCCCTGCCTGCTAAGGGTGAGGACAGGGAGGGTGCAGGCTGAGGGGAAGAGGAAGGCCAAGACCCTGTTGGAGAAGGCAAGGCTTTGGCCAAGGCAGCATGTCTGCTCCCAAAGTGGTGACTTCCACTGGAGCAGGAGGGAGGGGCTGCAGGGCCAGGTGGTCCTACTGGACAGGCTGTGCGGGCATATCACACCCTCTGCGTCTCCCCTCTCCCTCTGCCTCATTGTGTGCAGGGTAAACCAGATTAACACAGCCACGAGGGGCGATCTTGTGGGGGCAAAGACGCTGTGCAAGGACAAGATGCCACCAGAGCCAGAAGTGCCACCTCTTTTGCTTGGCAGTGGTGGCAGCATGTGAATGGCCTCTTTTCTGGCCTGCAAAGAGAGGGATCCCTGCTCTGGCTCCACACCTTTGTAGTGCTGGGGTGGGGACAAGAAAGCAGCAGGAGAAAAGGAGGTGCTCCTGCTCCTAGAGCCCAGGAGTCTGAGGGCATGCCCCTCACCTGGGAGCCCCAGCTCTCACCTACACACAGGTGGTGGCCCTCCCCCGTCTTGACACAGAGACCCACCCTTTTGGTCATGTTCTTTCCCTGCCTTCAGACAGACAGACTGACCAACAGTTTATAGATGGGAAAACAGAGACTCATTCACTCATCCTTTCATTCATTCATCCTTCACCACGTTCACTCATCAGTCATTGCAATAACAAAGTAGAGGGAAAATGCATAGGGACTTGGCCAGTCCTGCTACATCAGAAAGTTTCCTTAACTTTCTAGATTTTTCCTCTCAATCACTTGCTGTGAAAAATATACTGATACCCATAAGATGATGTACAGGCACACCTTGGAGACATTGTGGGTTTGGTTCCAGACCACCACAGTGTAGTGAATATCATAAAAAAGCAAGTCACATGAATGTTTTGGTTTCCCAGTGCATATAAAAGTTATGTGTCCACTATACTATAGTCTATTAAGTGTGCAATAGCATTATGTCTAAAAAATGTACATATCTTAATCTAAAATACTTTATTACTAAAAAATGCTAATGATCATCTGAGCCTTCAGTGACTCAATCTTTTTGCTGGTGGAAGGTCTTGCCTTGATGTCTATGCTGACTGATCAGGGTGGTGATTGCTGAAGATTGGGGTGGCTGTGGCAATTTCTTTTCTTTTTCTTCCTTCCTTCCTTCCTTCCTTCCTTCCTTCCTTCCTTCCTTCCTTCCTTCCTTCCTTCCTTCCTTCCTTCCTTTCTTTCTTTCTTTCTCTCTCTCTCTCTTTTTCTTTCTTTCTTTCATGACTCACTCTGTTGCCGGGACTAGAGTGCAGTAGTGTCATTGTAGCTCACTGCAACCTAAACTCCTGAGTTAAGCAATCCTCCTTCCTCAGCCTTCTGAGTAGCTGAGACTACAGGCACGTGCCACCAGGCCTGGCTAACTTTTAAATTTGTTGTAGAGATGAAGTCTCACTATTTTGCTGAGGCTGGTCTTGAACTCCTGGGCTCATGTGCCAAAGTGCTGGGATCACAGGCATGAGCCACATGCCCAGCCAATTTCTTAAAATATGACAACAGTGAAATTTGCTGCATCAGTTGACTCTTTTTTTCACAAAAGATTTCTCTGTATCATGTGATGCTATTTGATAGCATTTCACTCACAGTAAAACTTTCAAAATTAGAGTCAATCCTCTCAAACCCTGCTGCTCCATTATCAACTAAGTTTATGGAATATTCTAAATCTCTTTTTGTCATTTCACCAATGTTCATGACATCTTCACCAGAAGTAGAGTCCATCTCAAGAAACCACTTTCTTTGGTCTCCAGAAGAAGTGATTCCTCCTCTGTTCAAGTTTGATCATGAGGTTGCAGCAATTCAGTCACATCTTCAGGCTCCACTTCTAATTCTAGTCCTCTTGTTATTTCTGCCACATCTGCAGTTACTTCCTCCACTGAAGTCTTGAACTCCTAAAAATCATCCATGAGGATTGGACTTATCTTCTTCCAAGCTCTTGTTAATGTTGATATTTTGACCTCCTCCCATGAATCATGAATGTTCCTAATGGCATCTAGAATGGTGAATCCTTTCCAGAAGTTTTCAATCTACTTTGCCCAGATCCATCAGAGGAATCACTATCTGTGGCAGTTACGGCCTTATGAAATGTATTTCTTAAATAATAGAACTTGAAAGTGAAAACTCCTCCTTAATCAATGGGCTGCAGAACGGATGTTGTGTTAGTAGGCATGAAAACAACATTCATCTCCTTGTACATCTCTGTCAGAGCTCTTGGGTGACCAGGTACGTTGTCTACGATCAGTAATATTTGGAAAGAAATGATTTCTGCTGAGCAGTATGTTTTAAAGTATTCAGTAAACTGTGTTGTAAACAGATGTACTGTCATCCAGGCATTTAAAGAGAATAGGCCAAGTAGATTTAGCATAATTCTTAAGGGTCCCAGGATTTTTGGAATGGTCAATGAGCATTGGCTTCAACTGAAAGTCCCTAGCTACATTAGCCACTTTGAAGCTTTAAAGCCAAGCACTGACTTCTTCTTTCCAGCTATGAAAGTATTAGGTGGCATTTTCTTCTAATATAAGACTGTTCCATCTACATGGAAAATCTGTTGTTTAGTGCAGCCACCTTGTATCAGTGATCGGAGCTAGATCTTCTGGATAACTTGCTGCTTTGCCTTGCACTTTTATGTTATGGAGATGGCGTCTTCCTTAAACCTCATGAACCAACCTCTACTAGCTTCAGACTTTTCTTCTGCAGCTTCCTCACCTCTCTCAGCCTTCATAGAATTGCAGATAGTCATGGCCTTGCTCTGCATTAGGCTTTGGTTTACAGGAATGTTGTGGCTGGTTAGATTTTCTGTCTGGACCATTAAAACTTTCTTCACATCAGCAATAAAGCTGTTTTGCTTTCTTATAATTTGTGTGTTCACTGGAGTAGCACTTTTAATTTTCTTCAAGAACTTTTCTTTTGCATTCACAACTTGGCTGTTTGGTGCAAGAGGCTCAGCTTTCTGCTTGTCTCAGCTTTTGAGATGCCTTCTTCACTAAACTTAGTCATTTCTAGTTTTTTATTTAAGAGACATACTACTCTTTCACTTGAACACTTAGAGTCTATGGTAGGGTTATTCATTCAGTATTGGCCTAATTTCAATATGGTTGTGTATCTGGGAATAGGGAGGTCCAAAGAGAGGGAGAGAAATGGGGGAGCAGCCAGTGAGTGGAGCAGTCAGAGCACATGGAACATTTGTTAAGTTCACTGTCTTAATAGGCGTGGCTCAGGGCACCCCGAAACAATTACAATAGTAATGTCAAAGATCACTGATTACGGATCACCATAGCAAGTATAATAATAATGAAACAGTTTGAAATTATTAGAATTATAAAAATGTGACACAGGCATGAAGTGAGGACATGCTGTTGGACAAAGGGCACTGATAGACTTGCTTGATGCAAGGCTGCGCAACCCTTCAATTTGTAAGCAATGCAATATCCCCAAAGCACAATGAAGCAAAGCACGGTACGATGAGCTCTGCCTGTATACTAAGTACCTGGCATATGGTAGATGCCCCATAAATAATACTAATATTGGTAGTTGTTATATGCCAACCCCAGGAATCCATAGACAGATTAACCCAAATGTGTTCTAATGAAGCTTGCATTCAGTTAAGCTTTCTGTGTCTTTCCGCCAGATGACAGAACAGACATGTCTTGGAGAGATGTACAGTGGCATCTGTCCATGGTCAAAAACTCCCGCAGCTGGCCCAGCCAGAGGTGCTGCTAGAGGACTCGTTCTCCACAGGCCCCCAGTCCCGAAGACACTCGGCCTGAGGTGGGTGCTGGGGTAAGGCTGCCCTGGCAACGCTGGCCTTCTTCCTCTCCCTGGCTCAGCCCAAGCCACCCAGGCACTGTGGCTTCTCAGCGGTACTCCCAGCTCTTCCTACCCCGTGGAGACGTGAGCATGCGTGGAAGGCTGGGAGAAGAGCAAGGAGTTTGGCCACTGGCCCTAAAGCGCAAGTGTGGCCAGTGCCTGCAGAAAGAAGAGACTAACGCATGTCAGGGAGACATCTGAACCGCTGTCAGGAGCCTACAGAACCAAGATTGGAGGCAGTGGCGGCATCGTTGCCTCCCGGGCCCTAAATGAGCAAATGTTTGGGAGCGAGGGTGCCAGCACAAAGCTGCCTGCGCTCCTGTCCCGTCCCTTCTCAGCTCAAGGCACACATGTGCTAAGAGGCTTTTGGCTCCAGGCGGCTGGTAGACATTGGCTGACAGATTTGGGATCTGATAAGAGGCTGTTGATTTCATTCGTTTGTGCAATGTCGGAGATAAATTTTAACAGTTAAAATGGGGAAGAAAAAAAAAGCTCTAGAATTTTGCCAGCATCGCAACTCTGGCTGTTTCTTCTAACGGATTTCTTGAAACTGTCAACTGCCTGAGCTGGAGGAGCCTATTTATAAGGGGCCTTGTTGCCACATGCCTTCGGAGGGAGCCAAGAGCTGTCGGAGGGGACGGTTTGCCCTTCAGAACTTGGAGCCCGCAGCCCGGGGCTCCCTCTTGCCTCTCGAAAACCCCGTGGTGCCCGGGGCTCCCTCGAGGGCCTGCCCTATGGTCCCAGCACAGTGGGCCTGCCCACAGACCCAGAGACTTTGCTGTTAGTATTAATAGTCCTCTGCAAAAAAGAGACACTGAAGGCAAAGTTTGAACTCTGAAAAATCAAGGAACAAATTTTTTTTAAATGTGACCTCAAAGTATTCATTGCTTTGGAAGTCACTAAGAGCTGCATCATGCAGCCCAAAAGAATTACTGCATCTGTGATGTGAGGGGTGGGTACTGATGGCCTCTACAACCAATTTGCCCCGTGCCTTGACTTCTCTGAGAGTTGCATTTGGTTCAGCACTGATTCCATTTCAAAGGGTCACTGGGAGATCAGGCAAGAATGATCTCTTATATCCAGAAAGCTCTATACAGTTTCAACGTGTTTCTAAAACACGTCAGTTTCCATCTGACCCTGATGCCCTCCAGGATCGTAGGCACCACAGGGCATTTGTGCCAACTCAGAGATGAAGACATGACCATAGGGTTGTACATGGAAGGCCTTCTGACTCTGAACCTGAAGCTCTTCCTGCTGTGTTCCAATATTCTCCTTCTAAGTGAGAAGGGGTCCAGGCTCCCCCCCAAGAGTGGATGTCACTTCCAGCACCAGCTGTAGCCCGCAGCCCAGTCAGCCCAGCTGACGCCTCAAAGGCTGTGGGTGAGAGCTGCATGCACCATGGGAACTCACTGGTCTGCAAAATATCTCAGAACTTGTCCCTTTGAACTCTGTATGTGGACCACTTTGACCTAAACATGCCATGCATAGAATGAGCATCCTGCAGGGGACAGTCACCCCTCAGCCTCCCAGAACGACCACTCCATTTTCTGACACTGACCTTGGAATGGCCAGCTGGGACCTGTTAAGAAATGGTTCAGGTTTGAGAAATGCATGGCCTCTTTCACAAGGGACACATGCAAAGTCTTGAAATTGGACCCAGAGAGCACGGTTTCTCCGAGAACTAACACTCTCAAAGCAGTTTTGAGGAGAGAGGGATAGAGGCTGAAGTTTTAGCATGGATTTTGACATAGATTGTTTACCTTTGCTCTTCGGATGTGTGTGATCATCAAAAGTTGGCTGGGGAGCCGTGGGGACTCAGCTACACACACTCAGCCTCTGCCCCAGGTGGCGTGGGCACGGGCCAGGGTTTGGCTATAATAGTCAGTGAGTCCTTCCAAACTCTCTCAGCGCCCCCCCCCTGCAAAGACCACTCCCCTCCCCGCGGCAGGCCCCACCCCCAGAGCTGGTACTACAAACCACTCTGCTGGAGGGAGGGTGAGTGAGCTCCCCTCGCCCCACTGTCTCCCTGAGTCCTGCTGTTTCCTGTCCTGCCCACCCTCAGGAACAGGTGTAACAAAGTCCTTCTGGGTGCACAGCTATGCACACTCCCAGGGACATCTGCCACATAAAGGCTGGGAGGAGAGGGCTGGAACTCTAGGCAGCACTGAGCTAGGGCGTGCTCCTTTTGGCTGAGGGATTGCCAGCATCTCTGGAGTCCTGTTCTTCCCAAGTCCCCCCTGAGAGCTGGCCACCAGCCCGGTCTTGAGGGTTAGTTGGGGGAAAAGTTTATGTCAGCACTTTCCTCAAAAGGCACTGTTGCAGCACATCAACAGCAACAGGCTGTAATTATTTTTCTATTGTCAATACATACATGATTAGAATCTTTAGAAGGTGTTTCTCTCTTCTGTTTCATTAATCAAAAGCTTAATGCAGTGAATCATGTGAGAAGACTCTTACCCATGTTAAGAGTGCAATTTTTTTTGGCTGGGTACAGTGTACTTCATTGGTGGTACCCGACAGGCTGGAGCCCTTTAAGCTCCTCTCCTTCTTCGAGGAGTCTGGGATAGAAGCTGTGTCGAGGAGGGGAGATTCTCAGTGTGGTGGGGGGCTGACTCGGGACAGGGAGACCCAGCAGTTGAAGGCTCTCTCTTCCTCTGGTGCTGTAGCTGGGGCTGGTGGTCCAGGGGCGTTTACTCCTTGGAGACCATGTGCAGCATGAAGCCCGCGGTCCTGTTGCTGTCACCAAATTCATTGCCATGCCAGGAGAGGAGCCTAGCAAAGTGGTCATTGAGGGCAATGCCAGCCCCAGCATTGAGGTGGAAGAGTGGGTGTCACTGTTAATGCCATAGGTGGCAACCTGTGCTCAGTTAGCTCAGGATGCCTTGCAGGGGCCCTGCAATGCCTGCTTCACCACCTTCTTGGTGCCGTCATACTTGGCAGCTCTCTCCAGCTGGCAGAGGCCATGCCCATGAGCTCCCCATTCAGCTCAGGGGTGACGGTGCCCACAGCCTTGGTAGCACCAAAGGATGATGTTCTGGGCAGCTCCGTGGATGTCATGCCACAGTTTCCTAGAAGGGGCATCCGTGGTCCTCGGGTGGCCGTGACGGCATGGCCTGTGGTCTGGATGACCTTGGCCAAGGAGGCCAAGCGGTTGGTGATGCAGGAGGCGTCATACTTCTCAAGGTCCATCACAAGCATGGGGACATCCACAGAAGGGGCAGAGATGACGACCCTTTTGGCTCCAGCCTTTAAGTGACCCCAGCCTTCTCCGTGGTGCCGAGGACACCAGTGGACCCCACAGCATACTCAGCCCCAGCTTTGCCCCCTTGACACTGGCAGGATGTTGCTCTGGAAGAGCTTCCCATCAATGACAAGCTTCTGTTCTCTCCCCTGACTGTGCCATCGAACTCACTGTGAGTGGCTCATGCTGGAACATGTAGACCATTGTGTTGAGGTCAATAAAAGGGTCATCGTGGCAAAAATACCCACTTTACCAGAGTTAAAAGCGCCTCTGGTGACCAGGTGCCCAATATGGCCAAATCTGATTACTCAGACTTTCACTGTCGTGTCCTGAATGAGGCTGGGCTGCACAGGAAGATGTGGCTTTCTCTCCAACAGGGAAAAGAACAAAGCCATAACTTTTTATTTCTTAAAGACATTAAGCAGTTTTAAGTTCACAGCAAAACTGAGTGGAGCGTACAGCGTCCCCATATACCCTCTGTCCCCACACATGCACAGTCTCCCTCATGACCAATATCCTCCTTCAGAGTGGTTCAGTTGTTGCAATGGATGAACCTACGTTGCCACTTGATTGTCTCCCAGAGTCCATAGTTCACCTTGGGTTTGCTCTTGGTGTCGTGCCCTCTATGGGCTTGAACAAATGTGCAACAACATGTAGCCACTGTTAGAGCATCACACAGAGTAGTCGCTCTGCCCAAATCCTCTATGCTCTGCCTATTCACGCTCCCGCCCCATGAACCCCTGGAAACCATTGATATTTTAACTGTCTCCACAGTTCTGCCTTTTCTAGAATGTTATATGGTTGGTTTGTAGCCTTTTCAAAGATTGGCTGCTTTATGCATTTAAGGCCTTTTCATGGCCTGGATAGCTCATTTCTTTTTGGCTTTGAGTAATATTCCATTATTTGGATATATCACAATTTATCCATTTACTTGCTGAAGGAAGTCTTGGTTGCTTCCAAGTTTTGACAAGTGTTAATAAAGCTCCTATAAATGTCTGTGTGCAGGTTTTTCTGTGGACATAAATTTTTGACTCCTTTGGGTAAATAAGGAACGTAGCCACTGGAAGTTGTGCAACTTTTACTGTGGATTAGTGTCTCCCAACCCTGCCAGCCCATTGAAATCACCTGGTGAGCATTTTATTTATCTATTTTTTGAGACAGGATCTTGCTCTGTCTCCCAGGCTAGAGTGTAGTGGCATCATCATAGCTCACTGTAACCTTGAATTCCTGGGCACAAGCCATCCTCTTGCCTCAGCTTCCTGAGCAGCTGGGACCACAGGCATGCGCCACCACGCCAGGCTAATTTTTTTCTATTTTTAGTAGAGACGGGGTCTCACTCTTGCTCAGGCTGATGTCGAACTCTTGACCTCAAGCAACCCTCCTGCCTCAGTCTGGTGAGCATTTTAAAAATTCCTGTGCCCGCTCCACCCCAGCAATTTACATGCGCCTCGGGTGGCGGTGGCGGGTGGGGCTTGCATATCAGCCTTAACCCCTTGGGCGGCCCCAGGGTGCAGCCAGTGTTGAGGATCAACAATTCAGATGCTGATGTCAGATTCTCCCATTTCTGCAGGTTTCTAGTCAGCTCCTCTACCTAGAGAGACGTAAGACTTTGAGAGCAATACGGAAATGGTTAAATGACCGAGTGTTTGTTATGTTTTATGAAACATTTCTACTAGTGGCTTTCATTTGACCAAAAATCAATTTCACTTTTCTAAAAAGTCTCTTATGTAAAGTTAACAGCTGCCCTTTTTCACCCCCTTTGACTGACACCAGGCCCCAGAAGGTGTCCTTTTAGTGATTCCAGCAACCCTGGGCCTACCCAGGCCACCTTGGGTGGCTGACCAATTCCAACGTCTCCCAGTTCCCAGGGGCAACAGTTCTTGGTGTGGGGAACATGGACCTGCTCAGTGCAGGCAGGTGATATGGTCCAACTCCCTCCCCTCTGGGTGGCCCCTCACACCTGGCCAGCTCCTCATGGCTAATAGAGATTGTGGGCACCTGTCACTGTCCGGGGCAGTGTGGAGACCACAGGATGTCTGAGGTGGAAGGGTTCTCAGGGAGCCTCCAGTCCAGCAGTATACAGGTTTATGTTTAAACAGTGGAACATCCTTCGAATACATGTCAAACAGTTCAAAGCTGAGTGGCTCTCTGTGGATGGTGGGCTGAAGGTTCATTCCTTGCTCCCTGCAATGTCCCCTTCTTGGCAACCTGGTGGCTCAGGCACCTCTGAGAAACTCTGAGTTTCAAAGGGCACATGTTGAGCTCTTATTTTGCACAGATGAGATAGGGGCAGGGGGTGATCAGCAACCAGAGAGGAGAACCCCCATTCCACAGGGTTTGGTGGGACCAGCATTACAGTCCGATGTGAAGGACATCCTGGAGGCGTGTCTGTTGTGCCAGGCATTGCCAGCTACTCTTGCAAGGGTGGCAGCAGGTGTCTCCCCGCGCCCTGCCCAGCCCTCCTTGTTCTCCTTCTCATGCTCTGGCCCCGCCCTCCCGCTCTCCCCACTGCACCTCTGCCTGCCCCCCTCCCTGGGGCACAAACGGCTCCCTCCGATGCCAGGTCTAACCTGCAAATATATCAGATGTCCCAACATTGGGGGATGTTACTTTCCTTGAAAGTCAGACTCTGAGCATTTGGGCCTTCCCAGGCTTCCCTCTGCCCTAGTGCAGCATGGAATCACCAGATTCAGACCAAGAGGAAAGCAGGTGCCAGGGCAGCCACCTAGGGAACTTCTCCCAGTGGGAGCGAGGATAGAGGGAGGGTCTGATGGTGAAAGAGGGGACCCTTTCTCTGACATTCCTTCCTCCTCCTGTCCATCCGTCTATGTTCTTTTCTGCTTTCCCTCCCTTTTGTTGTGTTGGCTTTCCAGAGAGCCTCCCTGGAGCTGGAAAGTGGCGTCATTGAAACCAAGCCAGAAATGAGTGGAAGTCACTCCAAGAAGCCCTTTGGCACCAGCATTTGGCCTGGTGGGCAGGTGCTCCAGGCCCGAACGTGGTGGGACCTGGAAGTAAGTACACGGTGTTTGTGGTAGTAGTAATGAAGCGAAATGACATTTTCCACACACAATTCCTTTCTCCTTGCCCCTCAAACATCCTTGAAGTGTGCAGGGTACAGAATTTTTGAAGTGGCAATTACGAAATGTTTGGTGCTGAGCTCTCTGCTCTGACCCGGGGAAAGACAATAGAGGAACTTCATGGATGGTTCCCGGAGGTTGTTGACCCTGGGTGCTGCAGGGACCCTGGCAGGAGGGAGGCCCCAGGAATAACACATTACTCGCCCTGCACAAGGAGACCCAGGAACCCAGAAAACACTGTGTGTGCTTCTTACTCCTGCCTGCAAGGGAAGAGGAGGGACCTGGGGAGGGCTGTGACGGGGCAGTCAAACGACTGTGGAGACCAGACTCCACAAGGACCCTTGAAGGTATGTAGCCGGAGTCACTGGGGCTCATTCATAGTGAGGGTGTCTGCCACAAAAAGCTTTAAAAGAGGCAGGGACTCACACAACTCAACAATGGAAAAACAAACATCCCAATTAAAATGCGGGCAGAGGACTTGACCAGATATTCTCTGAATAAGGCATATAGATAACCATTACGCACATGGAGAGAGGCTCAGTATCGCTATCATGAGGGAAATGCAAATCAAAACCACAATGAGATACCACCTCATGCATTAGGATGGCTAGTATTTTAAAAAGGAAGGAAATAAGTGTCGGTGAGGATATGGAGAAATTGGAACCCTTGTGCACTGCTGGTGGGAATGCAAAATAGTGCAACCACTGTGGAAAACAGTATTGAGGTTTCTCCAAAAATTAAAAATAGAATTACCATAAAATCCAGCAATCCTATTTCTGGGTATATACCAAAAGGAGTTGAAAGCAGAGTCTCAAACAGATATTTGTATGCCCACGTGCACAGCAGCATTATTTATGATAGCCAAAGATGGAAGCAACTCTGAGTGTCCACTGAAGGGTGAGCACATAAACACAGTGTGGCACACACACACACATACTATGGAGTATTGTTCAGCTTTAGAAAGGAAAGAAATTCTGGCACACGCTACAACATGGACGAACCTTGAGAACATTATGCTCCATGAAATAAACCCGGCACAAAAAGACAAATAGCGTATAATTCCGGTAGTGATAAAATTTATAGACAGTAGAATGGTGGTTGCAGGGGTTGGAGAGAGGGGGGACAGGGAGTTAGTGTTTAATGGGGACAGAGTTTCCGTTTTGGACAATGAAAAACCTCAGGGGACGGATGGTGGCGATGGCTGCACAACAACGTGAATGTACTTACTGCCACTGAACTACCTGCTTAAAAATGGCTAAGATAGTAAAGTTTATATTATCAATATAATATATACATAGTGACACACACACACACTCTGGTAACAACAAAGATAGGCAGGGAAGGAAGGTGGTGACCAGTGTGGGCAAGAAACCAAAGTACCCTAGAAACCAAAGTAGAGCAGGAACCCAGGAGGGAGAGCCTGCTGAAGAGGCCCCCACACACGGGTGCCACAGAGGGTCCTACCCCCAGGGCTGCATGTAGGTGTCAAGGGCATGATGGTGTCATAGTTCCTTGAAACTGGCATGAGCCCACCCCACAGGTGGGGCCTGGCAGAACCAGAGCAGCAGAGGATTCCAGCAAATGTTCCCAGGGGCCAGAGGGTGAGGCTACACCTGAGGTCCCTGGCCTCACCAGCCGGAGGGTTTAGAGAGGATTATCAGATAGCTCTAGGGCCTCCTGAGCGCCCAGAGTGATCACTGAGTCTTGGGTCAGCTTCCTCCTTGGTCTGAGGAGAAGGCTGGAAGCTCAGTCAAAAGGGGTCCTGAGCTCCTGGGAGCAGCTTGGGGAGTTTAGGGGCAGGGAAGAATGTCTCCACTGGCAGCTGCTGGCCTGCGTGTACACTGCCATGACCGGAGGTCGTAGGTGAGAGGTTTTTTGAGCTCAGTGGCAGCCACCAAGGCCACATCTCTGACTAGGGCTGGGTTTGGAGGAGGAGCTCAGGGCAGTAAGAGAAATGCAATCACAGTGGATGAGATCATTACACATTTGTGCCTTTAGCCTGAGCCGTGTAGCAGAGACCATAACAATGAGGCATCCAAATGTTCCTGCTGTTGGCGGGGCCCTTCTGTGCGCAGTACCACTTTGCTCTCTGCTTCCACTTCCTCATTTCATGCAGGAACGCCATGATTTCTAACCCTCTTGGCCATGTCTTCTGTCTTCTGCCCTGAACTTTTCCTGGGACTTCATATCAGACTCTATCTCTCCAGTTTTACTCTCTGGCTTCTCCCCTCTTTGACCCACCTGGCCTGGTTCTGGACCCTGAGTCCACCATGTGCCCCTGCCCAGGTGCTGTGCCCTGCAAGAAGAACTGACCATGGGAGGATGGGTGTTTAGGGCTGCCTGCAGTATGTGGCTTCAAAAGGCATCTGCCCTCAAATCCTCTGCAGTTCCCTGCAGAGAGCCACTCTGCCCCGAAGCGGGCTGGAGAGGAGGCGTCAAAGAGGACACCGACCCTGGTATCACAGTCCTTGAGGCTTACTGGCCTGGTGACGATCAACAGCACCATGTGCTTATGTGCTCTAGGGATGTGGAAGTAAACAAGACCAGAGCCAGTGGGGCATTTCCCCGACTCCCCGCAGGCCAGTGCTCGAAGTCCAGCAATACTGGGCTGCAAGCCATTGGCTGTCCTCTCCCAACACCACTGCCTGAGCAGGAGAGCAGTGGGCCCACCCCCTGCCACTGGCACCTCTTTTTGGTGCGAGGCCCATGGAGCCCCGGAAAAACGTGCACTAACTGAGCCTTGAAGCACACCTAGGAAACGCACACAGGAGCAGTGCCCGGCTTGCAGTCCTGGTGGAAAAGGTGACACTGAACACTAATTACTGCACCTAATGCACATGACTCAACCCCAATGCTCCCTCCTGCTCAGGACTCAGCCCAGCCACCCTTAAACAGCATTTCTACTGCTCAGTGTCTGCAGGGCGTGGGTGTTGTTCCTGTGAAGGGACCATCCCCTGCCAAGAGTTCAGACTTGTTGCCCTCAGCTGCGGCAGCAAGGAGAAGGAAGTTCTTTTAAGGTAAAAACAACCACAACTCAAACAACTTAATACCAAGAAAATAAATACAGATGGTCCCTGACTTACAATGGTTTGACTTACGACTTTTCAACTTTACCATGGTGCCCATCTAACAATTCTGTTTCTCACTTTCTGTACGGTACTCAATAAATTACATGAGATATTCAACACTTTATTTTATAATAAAATAGGCTTTGTGTTAGATGATTTTGCCCAACTGTATGCTAACATAAGTGTTCTAAGCACCAGAGGCTCTTTAAGCTATGATGTTCAGTAGGTTAGGTGTGTTAAGTGCATTTTCGACTTAACCATATTTTCAACCCCATCATAAGTTAAGAGTCAACTGTAACCCGATTAAAAAATGGGCAAAGGACCTGAATAGACATTTCTCAAAAGAAGATATACAAATGGCCAGCAGGTATACGAAATAATGTTCAACATCCCCGATCATCAGGGAATTGAACATTAAAACCACAATGAGATATCACCTCACACCTGTTGGAATGATTGTTATCAAAATGACAAAAGATGACAAGGGCTGGCAGGAATCCGCAGCCCTCACTCCCACAGTCTGGTAAGCAGGCTCGAGCTGTTGCTGAGAATGTGACTTGATAAAGCCATTATGGAAAACAATACAGAGGTTCCTCATAAAGTTAAAAATAGAATTACCATATGATTCAGCAATCCCACTTCTGGGTAAACATCCGAAGGAAATGAAATCAGTCTGTTGAAGAGGTGCCCGCACTCCTGTGTCCCCTACAGCACTATTCACAACTGCCAAGACATGGAATTGACCTAAGTGTCCATCAGCAGATGAGTGGATAAGAAAGTGTGGTCTATGTGCACAACAGAATAATATTCAGCCTTAAAAAAGACGGAAATCCTGTCATTTGCAACAACATTGATGAACCCGAAGGAATGTTAACTGGAAGAAGCCAGGCACGGAAAGACAAATGTTGCGTGATGTCTCTTGTATGTGGAGTCTGAAAAAGTCGAACTCAGAAACAGAGACAGAATAGTGGTGACCATGGGCTGCTGGTGGGACGGATTGGGGAGATATTGGTCGAAAAATAAAAAATTTCAGTTAGGAGGAATAAGTTCAAGAAATCTATTGTACAACATGGTGACTATAGTTAATGACAATGTACCGTATACTTGAAAATTACTAAGACAGATTTTAAGTGCTCTCGTCATAAGTAAGTGATAAGTATGTGAGGTAATGCGTATGTTAATTAGCTTGACTTAGCCATTCCACGGTGTGTTACAGATCAAAACATTGCATGGTATACCATAAATATATACAATTTTATTTGTCAGTTTAAAAAGTTATAGGTTTTTGGCCGGGCGCGGTGGCTCACACCTGTAATCCTAGCACTCTGGGAGGCCGAGGCAGGCGGATTGCTCAAGGTCAGGAGTTGGAAACCAGCCTGAGCAAGAGCGAGACCCCGTCTCTACTATAAATAGAAAGAAATTAATTGGCCAACTAAAAATATATAGAAAAAATTAGCCGGCCATGGTGGCATATGCCTGTGGTCCCAGCTACTCGGGAGGCTGAGGCAGGAGGATTGCTTGAGCCCAGGAGTTTGAGGTTGTTGTGAGCTGGGAGGATGCCACGGCACTCACTCTAGCCTGGGCAGCAGAGTGAGACTCGGTCTCAAAAAAACACAAACAAAAAAAAACTTAAAAAAATAAAATAAAATAAAAATAAAAAGTTATAGGTTTTATTCAGTCTAGACAAAAACAAGAAATCTGAGAGAACGAACCGACACTGACAACCACCCCCGCCGTGTTGAGCCCATCCCCGCGTGGGCGTGGGCCGGGCGCATCAGGCGTACCGCCTCGCTGTGTCTCGTCTCACCCCGTCCCCACTCCTGCAGGGCAGGCGGCACCTCCACTCCACGACGAGGGAACACGGCTCAGCCAGCACGACCCATGTCTCTCCAGTCCTCCCCACCGGCAGCCCCTGGTCACCACCATTCTGTCTCTGTCTCTGAGTTTGACTTTCTCAGACTCCACGTACAAGAGAGATCGTGCGGTATTTGTCTTTCGGTGCCGGGCTTCTTTCACTTAACATTCCTTCAGGTCATCGATGTTGTTGCAAATGACAGAGTCTGAAAGCCCAGTGTCCTCCCAGGACTCCATCAGCGGGACGCGCAGAGGACAGAGGGGCCTGGGCAGGACCAAGGCCTCTGGGGGAGGCCCGTGGACCTTTAGGAAGGTAAGACAGGCCAGGAAGGAGAGGTCTGGCAGCTGAAGGCCGAAGCCCCCGTCAAGCCACTCTCTGGGTTTGGGAATGTCAAGAACTTCAGACCAAATGAATGAAGCCTGCAGAAGGAAGAGGAAGAAATGGAAGTTGCTCTCTAGCAGGACAACAGGAATCTGGCGAGGGGTGGATAGGCCGAGCGTTCGCGGCGATGAGACGCCGCAGCCGGTGGTAATGAAATATTTATGAATGGGAGAGGATGCTGCTTTCTGCAGTGCAGCACAGGGAAAGCGAAATTTCAAGAATACTGTAATAGCAAAACCCTCCATTAATTATCGGAAGCAAGCTGTAATGTCAGTTCCTATGGCAACGGGGTCCCCAATGGATTTTGTGCCTTTTTTTTTAAGCTGCTCCCATTTACTATGGTACATTGCATTTGTTTTCCACCGGAGGTTTGTGCTTGTCCTTCGCAAATGAATTCATCCTGTCCTCACAGTGGCTGGTGCAGAGACTGACAGGCCAGGGCCTGGGGAAAGTTAAAGATTATGCAACTTTGAGCTAAATGCTTTGTAAGGACACTGATGGCTACTGGGAGCTCCTTCACTTCTGAGGGAGCAGAGAGGACGGGGCAAGAGGTGCAGAAGGGAGCAACTAGGGCACGTGGTAATCAGGGGCATCTGTTCCAGACCCCCAGCCCCATGGTCTTTGCAATCCAGGCTTGCACCAGGGAAGAGTCCTTGAACCCAGCTGGGCTCTGAAGCAGCTGCCTGCTGCAGCCACTGTGGAATCTAATACTTGCACATAAAGCTCAGACACAGAGCTCTCTGGGGTAGGGATGTTGGAAAGAACAGAAGCTTGGTATCCAAGGGAGCTGGCTGCCCCTCTCAGGAAAGCAATGCAGCCACTTTACCCTGGGACCAATTCTCCCTGCACTCCACCATTACACATCTCTTCCCTTCCAGGCAGAGATGGGGTTTAATTTGGTGGCACTTTGAATGCAATTCTTCTAGGGCAGGCATTTTTGTGATTGCCCAGCCATGGACTGCTATTGCTAGAAATATTCTGTCCCTGGCCATGGAAAAGCTTCAGAGCCACACTGGGGTGTGGTCAGAGTGGCCCACAGCGGCTGATGGCCCAGCTCCCTCCTGCAGCTCCATGCCAGGACAGCCTGACCCTCACCTGGGAGGGAGTGCCTGGGCATTTCCCTCTCAGGGCTTCAGCTTGTGGCCTAGGAGGTGTCTGGTCTCTCTGGGGGCCTCATGAGGGGTGTGTGAGTCCTGCTGAAGGGCACAGAACAGGGAGTCTGCCTTGCCGGGGGGATAGTACAGAGCATGGGGCTACTCCAAGCCAAAAGTAAATTTCTGCTGCTACAGAATTATTTTTCTGATTCTACTGTGCTTCTTAAGTTGCCAAAGGGACTCACAAGCCTTTGTCAGTAGAACTGGGAAGATGCCAGAAGAGGGATAAAATCAAAGGTGTGTGTGTGTGTTTCTGTTTGTGGAATTCTACCTGGAGCCGTGGGAACACAGCTTCCGAGTCGGGCAGCGGCTGTGCCCAAAAACGTCCCCACAGGCTTCCACTTAGACTTCATCCTCAAGACTGACCTTCAGACACAGGCCACCTTCTTCCCTCCCCAACACAGGGAGGACTGGGAGCTCGTTGATAAACAGGATACCCGTGACCACCCACTTCGTGCTGCTCCTGGGCTGTACCCTGTGGTCAGCGGCTGGGCTCTGCATGGGAGGGCTGCCTCCCTCATCTGCGACGGGGAGTCCGAGCTCCAGGAGGGCAAGTTGCTGACCGGGCCACACGGCTCCTCAGAGGCAGAGTGGAGAGCAGAGCCCTCTTCTGTCTGACCCCAAAGCCTGTGCCAAACGCCTCGCTCCATGGCCTCTTGCAGGGCAGGGCAGGTCCCATTGCAGCCAGGCCTTGGCTCAGTGCCAGGTGCTGCAGCTCCCTGTCAAAGCCCCAGTGCCCAGAGGGGCACACCATAAACTGCTGGATGTGTGAGGAGAAAACATCAGGAATCCCAGCTAGGGTTTCCTCTTATGCTTGTAAAATACCGACTTTTGTGTCTGCCTTGTGATGTTTTTATTAGCTCAGTAGCACATGTATAGAATCTATAAATCGGTAGTCATCCACATTGTGGAATACATGCTCAAATTAATTTTGCTGACATTGTAAGTGAGCAAATAGTTTAGAGTTCAGTGTTTAGAACAGGGACCAGTGTCCACCCAGGGCTCCTCAGGGGCCGGGAAGGTGCGTGGCCTTGGTCTTTCCTTTTCCCTTGCAGCCTTGTTTGTTTCCTAGTGTCCTTCTAGACCCCACCCAACACTGACCTCACTTCTCGTTTTTGCTAGAAAAAGAATCTCGCTTTCACTAGACCCAGGGGTGCAGGGAACCCTACACTCTCAGGGGCTCGGACGTGTGGTCTGTGCTGTTTGCTATCCCTGGGGCTGTCCAGCCATTGGGGGCATTGCTGGGGCATGGGGAGGAGCAAGGGGTGGAGAAGGGTGAGTGAAGGGCACGCACACTTAGACCCCACCGGCCACCTGTGGAAAGCCCTGTCTGAAGTGATGGCTTCCTTTACTCGGAAGCCGCTGCCTCAGGAGCTTCCCCTGATGGGATCTGAGGGTGGGCTGGGGCGTGTGAAACAGGCACAGAGCCCCCTCTGAGTCCTCCCCAGGCCAGAATCACATTGGTCCCTCAGCAGAGAGGGACCCTCTCTTTCCCCATCAACAGCCTTCAGAGTCTGATTACATGCTCCAAGCCTCAGTTTCCTCGTCTGTAAAATGAAGATAATTCTAACAAGACCTTATCTGCAGGGTAGTATAGGAAGCCGACGAAAGTCCATCTCCTGAAAACATCGTCCAGCAGATCACAGGATCGTGAAATAAGCAGAGCGCTTGGCATACAGTAGGCGCTCGTCAGTGCTGGTTCCTTTCACTCTCTGCCACTTGCTGGCTATGTGTCTTAACCTCCCAATGCTGCAGTGTCTTCACTTGGAAAATGAAAGACATACCTACCCGAGGCTTTACACCAACAGGCGGGTTCACGCCATTAAAATAACACTGGGGGCACCTGCCGAGCAGGCAACAGAGCAAGGTGGTCTCCCCACAGCTGGGGCTCCTCCTTGCTCCCTCTCTGTATGCCCCTGCACAGTTACCTGGGGTGACTTAGCTGGCCCTTTCAAGTCTCGGTTTTCTCATTTGTAAGATGGAGAGAGTAATAATACTTATCTCGTATCCCATCAGATTTTTAGGACTAATGGGACAATATGAATTGCTTAGCACAGATCTTAGTCCATAGTCAGTGCTCAATAAATGTCAGCCCCTGGTAGTAGTAGAGCCACCATCATTGTGACACTGACCTTTCCAGGCTCTTGTGAAGGTTCTCACTTAATTGTCACACTAGCCTTGCAGAGCTGACACTATTGCCTCTGTGGCACAGGTGAGGAAAGTAAGGCTCAGAGAGGCTGAGCAAGTTCTCCACGGTAGCCCAGAGCACAATGACTGAGTTGTCTTCCTGCGTCCCCAGCCTGGACTTGCTCTCCTACACTAACTGCCTGGCCCCAGGCTGGCTGCAGGAGGTTGCTGTGTTACCTGCTTCAAACCACACAAGCGCTGGCAGTAACAGGGGCCACGGGGAGTGCGAAACTGGCTTCTCCTGGGGGCGGCTATCTGGCTGCTGTGGGCTGCTTCAGACCCTGAGATCACAGAGCTCCACGGCTTGCTCTTGCCACCTGCACGAGTGAGGCTGCAGGACAGCGGCCGGGCAGCAGGAAGGGAGAAGCCTTCACTTCTGGCCAGACACACCATTTAACCGCAACAGCCAGTTCTCCAAGCAAAAGTCCTCCCCAGGAACTCAAGGGGGAGAATGGTCACCTTCTTGGGGTCTTTTTAGCTGTGCTTTGATTTTTCTGCTTCTATAGGAAAGACGTGAACTGGCCAGGGGCCCTGGAGGCTGTATCTGACCCCAGACAGCCTGGGCAACCCTGAGCAGCCACTCAGAGCCGTGTGGGTCCCTCCGGACCGTGAGGCTGCTCCTGGGGCTGCTCCTGGGGGAGGAAGATGCCTTTCTGTGTGAGCGGGGCTCAGGGAGCCAGGTGGGCTGACAGAACCCCGGTGTGCGCTCTGTGGCCCAGCCTGAGTGGTGTCCAGCCTACTCAGGTGGCCTCTGTGGGCTTGGCCAGGGACGTTTCTCTCACTGTTCCACATCCCTGTGCTAGAGGGGCCGTGTGTGTACAAAGGAATCACAAACACATGTTACCGAAAACTCGGCACTTGTCCTTGAGGCCACATCAGAAGAACAAGAACAAGTGATCTGA
>CAUYMX010075955.1:0-30614 GCA_963573855.1 Lepilemur septentrionalis
CCTTGAGCAAGTGGACTTGAGGTGGTTAGGTTACAGTTTGGTTTTATACATTTCAGGGAGACAGGGGTTACAGGTAAAGTCATAAATCAATACGTGGGAAGCATACATTGGTTTGGCCCAAAAAGGTGGGACATCTCGAAGTGAGGGGGGCTTACAGGTTATAGGTGGGTTTAAAGATTCTTTGGCTTGTAATTGGTTAAAGACCTGAAGCTTTGTCTAGAGGCTTGGAATGTTTTAACATAAGGAATGGTTATCAGAGATAAGCCATGGGATATAGATTTGTTGTGCAAATTAAGGACCTACAGGTTTGTCTTGCATACCCTTAGGCCTGTCAGTGGGTCACAAAGGACTCCAAGAAGGGTGGGGGGCATGATGAGGCAAGTCTGACCTCCCTCCTCCTGGCAGACAATTTAGTTTTAGATACTCCTTTGGCCACGAGGGGGTCCATTCAGTCAGCCGGTGGGGGGGGGTGAGCCTTAAAATTTTATTTTGGTTCACACTTTTTAGCAGGTATATGTTGAACATTTCTGTTTCATGGTTAAGACAGAATCAGAGGCCATGGATACTGACAACTGACTTGTCTTTTTCTTCTGTCTTTTTGCTTGATTTTATTTACTCCCTTGTCTTGATTTGTATGCAAAACCTGGAAAAGCTACAAAAATATGTGTTTTGTGGTTTATCTAGAAACAATATGGATAATATTGCTGTTAATTTTGGTGAATAAAATAAAATTTGTATAGTTTATTTCAATCTAAATAAAATGTGAATTTTGTTTTTAAAAAAGCCTCTAAAAATGTTTATAGTAGTATTATTCATAATAGCCAAAATGTAAAAACAACACAAATGTAGATTAACTAATGAATGGGTAAGCAAAATTAGGTATAACTGTACTGTAATCATTAATTTACATGACAACTTGGGTAGGCTCTAGGGCCTCATTGTTTGGTCAAATACCAGTCTAAATGTAGCTGTGGAAGGTATTTTGCAGATATGATTAACATTATGATTGGTTGATTTAAACTAAAGCAGATTGGCATCCATAATTTGGGTGGTCCTCATCCAATCAGTTGAAGATCTTAATTGCAATAATTTGTAGCTTCAGAAATTTCCAAACATTTTTCTTCTGGCATGATTCTCTCCTCTGTTTTCCAAAATAAAACACTGGTTTTTAATCTATTAAAAACCTCATGTAGAAATATTGAGTAGGCAAGTTGATATATGAGGTCCAACCTTGATATGTGAGTTTTCATTACATCAATGGTATTTAGATATTCAAGGACTCTTCCCCGGTGCACTAAATCTGTATTAGTCAGTGTTCCCCAGAGAAATAAAACCAGTAGGATATATGAAAGGAGATTTAGTAGGGGAATTGGTTGACAAGATCACAAAGGCAGAGAAGTCCTACAACAGGTCATCTGCAAGCTGGAGAACTAGAAAAGCCAGTGTGGCTCATAGCTGGTACCCTAGCTCAGAACCAAGGAAGCCAATTATGCAGCTCAAGTCTGAGGCTGAAGTCCTGAGAGCCCCTGGAGGCCGCTGGTCCAAGTCCCAAGGTCCAAAAGCCAAAGAACCTGGAAACTGATGTTCAAATGCAGGCAGGAGGAAAAAGTCTTTTGCTCTGGAAGGGAGACAGAAAGCAAAGAGAGTGAATTTCCTTCTTACTGCCGGTTTATCCACACTGAAGGCAGATCTTCTTCTGTCCGCTGACTCACACATCAATCTCTTTGGGAAACACTCTCACAGACACACCCAGAAATAATGCTTCATCAGTCATTTAGGCATCTCTCAATCCAGTCAAACCTAATATTAACCCTCACACTATCTGTTAAGTGTTATAAAACTATAGCAGAAACATTTTTAAAAGTAGAGAAGGAGCCACTGGTGAGTTAAAAGAAAAAGAGGCATATTTGTTGTCTTTGAATAAAATTGTAGAAAGTGTTTTTTTTTTTTTTCAGTAGGATGAGTGCGAATTGTGCCAAATGCTGCTATATGTAGGGTAAAACAAGGACTAGCACATATATAATCTTTACGCCGGGGTCATGGTAGAGAAATTGATCAATACTAGTTAGTCTAATGTCACTGCTTTAATTCCTGCTAAGGCACCTGAAGTTTTACTCACGATCAGATTTTATTTTTATTATTTTTTTTATTTTAATTTTTTTACAATCAGTGCAAATGTTAACACAGTGAAAAGGCAAATATGAAATGTCCTACTTTGAAAACTATTTGACCTCAAAACCACCCACCCGAAAGGGTCTATACAATTCCAATGGGTCTATGGAACATATTTTAGAAAGCATTTCCTTAGTAATATGGAATTTATCTTAAAAATTGGATAAACATAAAGTAAATGTATTCAAAAAGCAAATGACAGTTGAATTTTACAACATAAGATTGCTTTTTATGCCACTAAAAATGGAACTATAGTCATGTGCTGCATAATGATGTTTGAGTGAACAACTCTCCATATATGTTGATGGTTCTATAAAATTATAATGGAGCATATATATTAATAGAAACCTGATGTATGGCACTGCAGATCAAGCAGAGGATCTGACTGATACTCAGTAATGGTGTTGGGACATTTGGTTTTCCTCATAAAAAATATATACATAAAAAGTACTATCTAGGTTTGTGTAAGTATACTCTATGATATTCTTGTAAGAAAAATTGTCTAATGATGCATTTTTCAGAAAATATCCTCATCGTTAAGTGATGCATAACTACATAATAAATTTCTGTCTCTGAACTAAATTGTAAGGATTAGTTTATTTTTTTACTATAAAGTGAACAATTATTTTTCAGGAGGTTATGTGAATGTGGGGGCCTTCATCTTAATATTAAATTGTTTATGTGTTTTTTAATGCATTAAAATTAAATATTTGGATATTATTGTTCCTACTTTATTAAAAATTAATCAGAGTTTGGTCTCTTATACATAAGATCATAAATGTCAATATTCTACAACCTGAAATTTACTTATGGAATACTTTGCAATGCTATTATGAAACTTGCCTAAATATTTGGTCAACTTGGTCTACTTTGAGTTTAAGCTTGACATTTCAGCTTTTCGGAACTCAATGTTGTAAACAAAAAACATAAAATTAAAATAATTTCAATTATTTAGTCTAACTTTAATTTTGTTTCATATGGATGATGGACATTTTTTAATACTTACAAAATGATGAAATGTTTTAAAGTCTTAACCACCCTACTCTCTAGTTATGGACAATACATACATAGTAAATATAATGGGTTTACAATAATTTAAGACAATTCTAATAAACTAAATAATATATTTGAAATTTTGGTATGAGTAATCTGCTTGATTGGTGAGCTCATAAACTGATGGTTTTAAGCAGGTATACCTTCTCTTTAGAAATATAATGAAGCAAGCTCCAGCTGGAAAAATGGCTGTCACTTACTGGGAACATGAAGTAGATAAAGAACCAAAGGATGCTTTCAGGTGGAGATAAAAGTCACAAAGTGTGCAAATTAAAAAGAACAGATTCATTCATCTTTGTCTTTTTACACCTGGACAGAATGCTAAGAGCCATCTGTCAAAACTGCATGTAATACAATAAAGGACATTTCATTTATCTGTGAATAAATTAAATAGACTTGGATGGGGTTTTAATGGAAATATGTACAGTGTAGATTTCCAAACAATCAAGCTTGGCATTTCCTTCAACAAGCTTTGATGGATCTCTTTAGAGAACAATTCTCCAGGATAATTTCCCTTTCCTTTTTTCTTCTTGCAATATGGCCATTCAACCATTTTTTTTTTTTTTTTAATATTTGGCACCTTCAGGATCCATATCCAGTCTCCATAATAAAAACTTTGTCCTGGGATGGATAAATAAATGAAGCAAAAAATATAATTTTATTTGAATGCCAAGAATGGGTTTTTACCAATATTGATGGAAAAATGTACCTTTTATCAACTAACACATCATTTGAGCAAATAAACCATTCACAACAGAATACTATATAATTTTTTTAACTTCTAATTTTTTTTTATTCCTTTCAAAGAATAAGGCACCAAACTGGGGAAAAAAAAGAGAATCCTATTTTTTCAAATTTTTACAGTTTCTCTCTCTATCTCTCTCATTGATTTTTGACTAAGAATGAAATGGAGAAGTACAGAATGACAAACATAAAAAAATCAATGAGAAAGTGAAATACAATTTATAAATGTTATGTTTGTCCTTGGAAATAACAATATCATGTTTTCAAAGTTAGAGTTTTTGAAAAGCGTATTAGAAATATTGATGCTAATTGTCTAGTTTCTCACAAGTAACTGTGAAAACCTTGACAAAGCTGAAAGCATTTCACAGAAATAAGATATTTCTGTGAAATATTCCTTCAAAATGTATTAATGTTTCTAATTATAAAGATTTGGACTATTCAAAAGAGCAGGTCCTGTAATAATAGAATTTGTGTCAAAGACAGTAACACAAAATAGAGAACATTAAGTTTATATTGGTGCTATATTATAAGGTCTTTTTTAAACTAATAAGAAGATATAAAATTAAGACATCTCTTATCTTCCTGAGACATCTAGCATTAAAAATACATTTATAAGAAGTAGAATTTCCTGCATTGCAACAAACTTTAAAAAATCCATCATTTCCTAAATTCAATTAGAATACTTGTAAAAATTATAAAATCAACTTTTTCACTATGCTAGAAAATAAACAAAGGTCATTAATTATCTGAGGGGTATTTATACAAAATAAAAGTCTGACTCTTGGTAAGAACAGGGAGGGTTGTGGCATATAAATTACTTTCTTCTCATCTTTTTCTCTACAGTTCAATGTAGTCTTGAAAACTGCATCCTTGCAACCCTGGTAGTTATAAAAAATAGTACCCTACCTGTCATGATGTTGGGGAAAGGAGGGGTAACAGACAAATTAGAGCATCTCAAAAAGAACCGTCCCCAGAGCATTTCCACTATTTTACCTGCCTGGCAGCTCTTCAGAATAGCAATATTCTCATGACTTGTCTTTACGTAACGTGACTTGGAGACTGCTCAATGATATAATCCCTTTCCCTAGAGTTTTTGTCTAAAACAATCAAGGGCAATTGTTTTACCTTGAAGCTGCCTTGGACAACAATAATAGTTGGAGCAAATAAGAGATTGGCTAATTACAAGTGAGAAAGAAGGACTGTACAAAAAGATCTGAGAATGAGATGTCTATAAGGAGGTTTAGAAAAGTTCCAGTATATCCCTGGGGATCCTTGGGGATCCCTGGGTATATCTGGTAGTCCATGTATTTGTGAAAGATAGTGCACCTGCCTAGCCAAAAAGGACCTGAAAATCTCTTAAAGTCTCAGCTCTGGCTTACATTGAGGCCATTCACCATCACAAAGTGAAAGCTAATCTTGAGTTTTAAAGTCCCAAATTTGAAAAGATGCTTTACTACACAATTAGAGCTCCTTGGAAAATAGGCAGTTTGGTTGTAGGCATTAAAAAAAAATCTCTGCCCAATAATTAGCTAATTAAGCAAACCAAGTAGAGATTTTAGTGGCAGCTCAGTATAAGAAATCAGACTATGAAATTAGTCTAGGAAAGTCACAAAATAAACAAACAGAGGTAATAACAACTATAACAAAAATAACAAAAAGCAATAACAACAACAAACCTTGGGGATGTTGGAGAAATCTAATTTGCAGAGTTCCCACATTTTATTATGTAAAATTTTTAGTTTTAAGCAACAAAAAAGTCATGCAAAGAAACAAGGAAATATGGCCCATGCACAGGGGTAAGGGTAAGTGAATGGAAACTGTTCTTTAGGAGCCTAAATGTTAGACCTACTAGACAAAGAGCTATTATGAATTAGCTATTATAAATCCAAGGAATTAAAGGGAATTATATCTAACACATTAAAGTATGAGAATGAGTTCTTTCCAAATGAAAAGGATCAATAAAGAGATAGAAATTATAAAAAAGAAACTAATTGAAATTCTATGGTTGAAAAATACAATAACTGCAATAAAAATTTCTCTAGAAAAGTTTAAGAAATGTGCATTGACAGCAGAAAGATTCAGTCATCTTGAATAAGGTTCAATTTACAACAACCAGCCTGAGAAACAGAAAGAAAAAAGAGTGAAGAAAAATAATGAAAATATGAACATATGCATAATAGCAGATCCACAAGAAGAGGAGAGAGATAATAGGTAGATAATCTTTGAAGAAATAAATGGCAAAAATTTCCAGATTTTTAAAAATTAAGCTATAGATCCCAGGATTTCACATAATTCAAGTTACAGGGCAGTTTTCTGGGTAGCTTTGGACCTACCCATTTATCACCCTTTATTGCTTATAGTTCCCATGAATAACTGTAGAATGTGCTGGAAATAGAATATCCTGAGATAGGGAGGAACTTCCTGAAATATCCTGGACCTTGTTCTTGTTCCACTTAGGAAGTAATACCTTGAGTAAAAGAGGAACTGTCCAGCACAGGCTGGGATTTATTCCTCTCTTCCTTGGAAGTAGAATGTCCTTCAAAGCATTTCCCAGTGAGTTACATGGCCCCAAATGTATATAATTCAGGGAAGGCTGACTTTCAGGGCTCCTCAGATGTGGTGTAAGTGGGGCATGTGCAGTGAAGGTTTGTTATACCCCAGTCAGCTTTCTTGGGCCTTGAGGAATCATGTCACAATGGATCCTATGTTTCCTTTGTCCCTTGCTACCTATCTGTAAGTAATAAACCCCCTTTATATGGTTTAATGTGAATGTGTCTATCTCATAGGACTCAGTTATTGGCAATACTACAGCCCAGGATGCAGTGGACAGAATTATTTGGACTCCTGGTGATTGCCATAGTGATGATCTCTGTTATCATCTATGAAATGGGAGTTCTCCCTTGAGATTGGTTATTAGAGAACTTGTTTCACAAGTAGGATCAATTCAAGAAGATACACACCTTGACACATCATAGCCAAACTGTTGAAAGACAAAGAGAAAATTTTGAAAGAAAAAAGAAAAAAATGACTCATAGTGTACAAGGGAAACTTCATAAGATAAACAGCTTGGTTCCTATCAGAAGCCATGCAGGTGTGGAGACATTGGAATAATATATCAATGACTTTTTCCCTTTTGGGTAAATGTCCAGTATTGAAACTACTGGACCACATGGTAGATCTACCTTTAGTTCTTTGAGAAATATCTGTGCAGTATATAAGTGTTCCTTTCTCTCCACATTCATGCTAGCATCTATTGTCTTGGGACTTTTTGGTAGAAGCCATTCTCACTGGGGTTAGGCAATATCTCATTATGGTTTTGATTTGCATTTCTCTGATAAGTGATGTTGAGCATTTTTTCATATGTTTATTGGCAATTAGTCTATCTTCTTTTGAAAAGCTTCTATTAATATCTTTTGCCCACTTTTTAATGGGATTGTTTTATTTTTTTCTTTGTGATTTGCGTGAGTTCTTTATAGATTCTGGTTATTAGCCCTCTATTGAATGTATAACATGCAAATATTTTCTCCCATTCTGTAGGTTGCCTATTTGCTCTGTTAATTGTTTTGTTGGCTGTACAGAAGCTTTTGAATTTAATCAACTCCCATTTATTTATTTTCATTGTTGCTGTGATTGCCCTTGGGGTCTTCTTCATAAATTCTTTGCCTAGGCCAATATCTATGAGAGTTTTTCCATCATTTTCTTATACAATTCTTACAGTTTCATGCCTTAGGTTTAAGTCTGTTATCCACCGTGAGTTGATTTTTGTGAGTGGTAAGAGGTGAAAATCCTGTTTCAGTCTTCTACATGTGGTTATCCAATTTTCCAAGCACTGCTTATTGAATAGGGATTCTTTCCCCAAGTATATGCTTTTGTCTGCTTTGTCAAAGATTAGAGGACAATATGAGGATGGTTTTACATCTGGCTTCTCTGTTATGATCCATTGGTGTATGTCTCTGTTCTTGTGCCAGTAACATGCTATTTTGGTTACTAAAGCCTTGTAGTATAGCTTGATGTCTGGTAATTAATGCCTCCCAATTTGTACTTTTTACTTAAGGTTACTTTGGCTATAGGGGGTCTTCTCTGGTTCCATACAAAGTGTAGAATCATTATTTTTTCAAGATCTGCAAAAAATGATGTTGGCATTTTGTTAGGGATTGCATTGAATCAGTGGATCACTTTGGGTAATATAGACATTTTACAATGTTGTTTCTGCCAATCCGTAAACATGGCTTGTTTTTCCATCTGTGTATGTCCGTTGATATTTCCTTCCTCAGTGTTTTGTAGTTCTCCCTATAGAGATCTTTCACCTTTTTAGTTAAATACGTTCCTAGTTATTTTATTTTCTTTGTTGCTATTGTGAAAGGTATTGAGTCCAATAGTATCTTATTTCTTTAAAGATATTTTCTTTATACATACTATTTACTACGTAATAGTAAACGTAGAGTGAGATATATCAGAAAATAAAAGACTGTCTCTTTTCAACAATTATCTCCAAAGCAAAAGGTTGTAGTAAATAAAAAATAATAAAAGGGAAAATACAATTAAAAATAAATGAGTCTGTGATGCTTAAATAAGTGCATGTTACCTATACTTCACCTTGAGTTAAGTTCTTACTTATGCTTAGAATTTTTGAAAATATTTTTAGTTCTATTCCTACCAAAATATATCGGGTCCATTTGCATCACATGGAAACACCAGGAAGCAAGGGATGCAGGGAATTCCCAGAAGGTTAGCTGCAGAGCTGCGATGCAGAATGTTCACCAGAGTGTGCTTATGAGGGTATGGGAGGACATGAGGACTAACTGGGCCTATAAATATAATAAACTGCACATGACAATATAGTTTTTGATTTAACAAGTCATCTGTTTAGAACATTAAGAGAAGAAAATAGAATAATAGTCTTATATATTTACAGAGAAATATACCATCTCCAGTGCCTTTCTTCTTGTGGATATTGTTTTCCATTTGGCTTCATTTCTCTTCAGCATTGAGAAGACTTTAGCATTTATCATTGATTAGCTTGTGAATTCTCTCAGCTTTTGTCTATCTAGTACAGATTTTATTTCACTTCAGCCAAGGACACATGTGCATTCCCATGCCAACTTCAGTGCCCCTCCTATGCGTAACCACTTCAACATTCCAGAGCTCAAACCTCTGCTTCGTTAACTTGGCAAGATCACTAATCCATTTAGGGTCCACGACCCTCTGTTACAATAGAAAGTGCCTCTCGGTAAAAAAAAAAAAAAAAAAAGGTGTGATTCTGGGTTTTAGTACATGAGTTTTCCTTCTTTTAAGGATTACAAAACGTTGCTGCCTCTTGTTCAGTGCCTCATATGGTTTTATAGGTATTTTTAGCAGGAGGGAAAGTCTATCAGTTACTCTGCCATGTTTAGAATGAAAGGTCAATTATTGTCTTTTTAGTGAAAATCAAAGAAATACAAATGGGTTCTCATTGGTGAAATTAGAGTATACAAATATTTAGATTTACTAGATTTTGCAGAGAGTTTTCTTACTCTTTTTAGCACCACCATCCTAACCCTATAATTATATGAATAAGGAATAATAACTACCTAGCAACCCCTGTAATCTGTCCCTTTAGGGAAAGTAACCTGGTCTCAATCCGTAAATAGTCCTGTGTCTTCCTACTGGTAATTGAAAGCCAGCATTGATACTTGGCTAGGATCTTTCTGCCCCTGATATATTTAAGATGGTCTCAGAACACTAACAAAAAGAGGGAGCTAGGATTTCATCATCCACCTGTATCCACAAATGTTGCAGAATTTTATCTAAAACTTTTTATAATTTCATTATAACCTGTTAAAAAAGGGTGTGGAAGGAAAACTGCCCCTTCACTTTTACTTATTAGAGGCTTTATAAGACCTATAAAAAATGAGCTCATTCCAACCATCTAAAAATTGTGCATGACCCAACAAATTCTGGTGATTTAACTACACATGTCTGGTGGGATACAGAGGCAAGGTACTGCACATAGATAGCCTCCAGTCTGTTATACTAATTGGCAAAGAACTAGATAGCTTGACTGCAAGTAGGAGTTCAGAAGATAGCCTAAAATCAATTGTAGATTTTGAGAGCTAGATGAGAATATCAAAATATGTGGGGAGCTGCGAAAAAGAAATGTATTTTTAATCTTTGGAAAAAAAGAATATAGAAAGATTTCATGATCTTACCAACAGCCTATTATTTCAGTTTATGAGAAGAGTGCTTACACTACAATATGTGAATCATAAAAAAAAATTTGAAAAAGCATTTCCTGACATTTTGAGGTTAAATGAGAATGAGAAGAACTTATTATAGAATTTCTTTCTTTGAAATTTGTTAACAATAGAACTTAACTTCTGGCAGAGATGGTTAGTGTGAGTCTATCGGAAGAAAATGGGATGACCTAAGGCATCCACCTTGTCATACTAGAAAACAAAGAGGTAATTATCTAAACAGAACTGTAAGGAGTTTAGAGTAGGGAATGCAGTTTTCTAAATCTGAAATATGCCAGGCATAATTACCATTCCTACTCTCAAGACTTTTATTTCAAGGCTTATCTGAAAGAGTGAACTACTAGGGTGTTTTCAGATAGGCTGAGATATAATTACACATATTTAGCTCCTATGAATTTACCAAATATCAAATGATGGGGTTACAGAGTACAGAAAATAAAAAGAAATGGATATTTCTATTGTGCCAGATTCCACCTGATGGTGAACCCCTGAGAAGCAGGATGTATTCAGACAACCTTTTCCTTTTCCAATTTGCTTTGCAGGTCACTCTATCATAAAGCATCTGCTTAAAATTGGACATCCTCTTGTATTGCACTATACCTCTATTATCACACCCCTAACAGGAGGTCTGTTTCACTTTATCTTTAGGATTTCCAAATATTAGAGTTTCACTGCCCCCCTCCCCAGAGGTGGGATTTGCAAAGGAATGAAATATGTGTAGTTCCAGCAACTTCTCCATTACCCATGTGATTATAAAATCTAACAGAAAAGTTGAGCCATAATTCTTTCCTTCTTTATATGCTTTCTCTTCCAGATAATAACTAAATTCAAGACTAATGTAGCTGTAACCTCTCTGAAAATCAGTATAAAGAGTTCTCAAAGAACTAAAAGTAGATCTACCATTCTATTCTGCAATCCCACTGCTGGGTATCTACTCAAAGGAAAAGAAATTATTATATATAAAAAAGACACCTGCACTAGTGTATTTATCATGGCACAATTCACGATTGCAAAGACCTGGAATCAACCTAAGTGTCCATCAACTTATGAATGGATAAAGAAAATGTACATATAAATATATATATATATACACACACACACACACACACCATGGAGTACACTACTCAGCCATAAGAAAGAATGAAATAATGTCTTTTGCAGAAACTTGGATGGAACTGGAGGCCATTACTCTAAGTGAAGTAATTTAGGAACAGAAAAATAAATGCTGCATGTTCTCACTTATAAGTGGGAGCTAAGGTATGGCTATGCAAGGACACACAGAGTGGTATAATGGGCACTGGAGATATAAAAGGTGGGTTGGGTGGGATGAGGGTTGAAAAATTACTGATTTAGTATATTGTTTACTATTTGGGTGATAGGTACACTAAAAGCCCAGACTTCAACATTATACAATATATACGTGTAACATAATTCAACTTATACCCCCTAAATCTATTGAAATAAAAAAAATACCAGCATACTTGTCCTGGAAGGCATGTACTATTCAGCTTAAGCCAATGCCATGCTAAGGAGTAGAACAAATGCTTTCCTCTTTTTCCTGTTTCCTGATCTTTATTTTCCATTTGTATTAATTTTCATTTTTCATTCATAATAATTTTTTATTCAATTTATAAGTTTATTATACTTCCACTATATGTGAGGCTCAAATCAAGAAATTAGGGTTTTTATGTAGGTGAATTAACTAGAGCTGGCCTTATAGCTATGGATTCTTTTAGCAGATCTATAAAAACCTCTTTACAAGGTTTAGCTCAGATCTGTAGAGTTCTACATTGAGATTGGAGTTTAAATTCGTAGCTAAAAATGAAATTTGACTTTGCTTGTCATTATCTTGTGTACACCTTCCTCCCAGGAACCCGACGTGGGGGGTTATTTGTTATCTGAGATTACATTTATAATGTATGTAGAAAGGGCACCGAGGCTGATGAATAAAGGAACCTGTGACATATAATGGGGAAAACACAACCTTTAGTCCTCATTTTCACTTCAAAACTTAGTCCACTTTGAGAATATACAAGTCATTTCAGGTAAAGCTCAATCTTTTGGAAGATAATTGCTTAACCTCTTTTATATTTTATCTTATCCCCATCTCCTCCAAGGGAGACATCTTAGATCTTTCAGGCTTGGAAATGGCTCCCTGCTGTTTAGTTTCCCTGGCTGTATCTCTGTCTCAGTCTCTACCTAGCTCCTCACTTAGATGGTCATACAGTACCTGTTACCAGTTCTCTTCACCCCTGTCTTGACTACCAGCTCTCAACTCCACATCAGTGCTGAAAAAGGGAGCATCTGAAAGGCCACCTCATCCTCCCTGCCTGAGCACACTTTTCTGCCTTTTTAACTGCGCTGCCAATTGATCATGCAAGTCTCTGTTTCTCCATAAACTTCCAAGTGCAACCTCAGAGAGGAGCAAATTATGAGGCCAGGATAACAGCAATGCTGAGGGATTACCTCAAAGAAATAAGCATTATATTAAGAAACTGTGAAATCACAGCTGGGACCAGGTTTTAATTTTTTGTCCTTCCCAACAGGTAGGGGCTGTTACTGAACATAAATAAATTAGACGAAGAAATTATATTTCTTCTCTACGTCTGACTCACTGAGGGAGTAAATCTACGACTTCCAACAAACTTACAACTGTTTCCTTCTCCAAAACTTCAAAATAGCCCTACTTGTGTTGCATATATGATAGCTTGTTTGTCTAAGTGTCGAGATCAAAAAGGAATTGTGAACATAAGCTTTTAGCAAGGAGATAAGCACAACGATACTCAATATTTTCTATTGGTTAATTCTAGTACCACAATTATCAAAATACAAACTAAATTAGAGCTACTACAAAAACAGGAAGACTCTAATAACACCACAGTGAATTTTATGTTAAATGACATTTAACATGAAAACTTATACCTCTCTTGGAGTGAACCAGCTGTTTACTCTCACCAATATCAGAAAAAAAATTCAATTTATTTATTCCCTGTAATTCAGTTTTTAGATCTATGCTACCATAGGAGAGGACTGTTAATTGCTCTCCCCAGAATGCTCATAGCAGGTATAATTTCCAACTCTGTAAAATCATATTTATTGAAACAAATAAAGTTCTAATTAGAAATATTTTAATGACATATATAGATTAACTTGTTCAAAATTTTAATTTGCCTTAGAAAAATAAGCCTGAGAATAATTTCTCACAGTGTCATGGATGTTCAGGTTAGTCTTATCCTCTAACAGATGACCACAAATTAACAGAAACCTGTCCCACTATGGAATCTCTATGGAGATTCATGACATATCAAGTACCCAGTTTTTTAATAAATGCTAATTGGTAAAGATGATAATGATATGTTAATTCATTTCCCAAAGGGTCTTCTTGCTCTCTGGAGTTTCCCCATCCATCTGCTTTAGAATACTGAAAGGAAAAAAAAGTCAGTACTCATAAGAAGTAAAAAAATTTTCCACAATTGATGAAGTTCGAGAAATGTCTCATTATGCATTTTAATTACACACACACACACACACACCACACTACAGTTAATTAGGTTATAATTATTAACTTTCCCTCTTTGAATTACAGTAGCTATTTCAGAGATTACTTGGATGAAAAGAAATGGGGAAGAGGACTCATCTGTGTTTATTGTTACTACCTTTTCATGATTTTTCCTTCAGTATTTGTGTGCATCTATTACAGGTTCTCTATTCGTTCAAGTGGTCTATGAGTCAAACCCTCTCCGTTTGAATAGTCTTAGATACTGAAGCTGTATAGTAAGTCTTGAAATTAACTCAACTGATTTCTCCCACTTTATTCATTTTCTCCCCAATATAATTTTAGTTATTGTAGGGTCTTTGCCTTTCCATATAAATTTTAAAATAATTTTGCCTATATTAAAAATAAATCTTGCTGAGACTATTCTAGGAATTGATTAAATCTGTATATCAATTTTTTTGAGAATTGACCTCTTTATGGTGTGTTTTCCAGTCCATAGTCACAACATGACTCTCTGTTTATGTATATCTTTTAAAAATCTGTTTCATCAGCATTTTGTAGATATCAGCAAGCAAATCCTTTACGTGATTTGTTAGATTTACACTATTTCGTTTTTTGAGCAAATATTGTATTTTTAATTTTGGAGATCACATGTTCATAGCTAGTATGTAGAAATACAATTTATTTTTCTAGTGTTTGTCTTGTGTCCTTCAAACTTAAACTCAATTATTAATGCTGTGAGTTTTTTCTTGTTTTATTTTGTTTTTGTAGATTCTTTGGGATTTTCTACATAGATAATTATGTCATCTACAAATAAGGACAGTTTAATTTCTTCCTTTCCAAATTGTGTGCATTCTATTTCTTTGACTTGTGCTATTGCAGTGGCTAGAAAGTCAGGCACTATATTTTATAAGAGTTATGAGAGAAGATATTATTCCTTGTTCCTGAATTTAGGGAAAAAATATTTAGTCTTTTATCATTAAGTACAGCATTAGTGGTAGGTTTTTCTTAGATGTGTTTTCTCAAGCTAAGGAAAATTTTCTTTAACTTTAGTTTTTGAATGAATGGATGTTGAATTTTGTCAAATACATTTTCTGCATCAATTGATATGATCATATTTTTCTTCTTCAGCTTGTTAATTACACTGATTTCCAAATATTGGACCAGCCTTGCATCCTTGGAATAAACCTCATTTTGTCGTGATGTATAACTCTTTTCATAAATTCTATTATTGCTAGGTGGGGTGGCATTCACCTATAGTCCCAGCTAATGTGGAGGCTGAGGTAGGAGGATACCTTGAGTCCAGGAATTCAATGATGCAGTGAGCTATGATCTTATCACTACACTCTAGCTTGGGTGGCAGTGCAGGACCCAGTGTCATAAATAAATAAATAAATAGTGTGTACATGTATATACACACACACACATACATAGCTAAATTCTATTTTCTGATTTTATGTTAATAATTTTGATGGCTATATTCATTATTCATGAGAGATACTGGTCTATGGTGTTCTTTTGTTTTCATACTATGTTGGATAGTTTTAATATTAGAGTAGTACGAGTTTCCTAAAATGAAATGAGAACCACTTCCTGCTCTTCAATTCTTTGGATGAAATTATGTAGGATTGGTGTTAATTCTTCTTTAAACATTTTGTAAAACTCTGCAAGGAAACTCTCTGGGCCTAGAGCTTTTTTTTTTTTTTTCTTTTTTGAGAGTTTTTAAGTTATACATTCAATTTCCTTACCAGAAAAGTATCTATTATTAAAATTATCTATTTCATATTGTATGAGTTGTGGTAGTTTATATGTTTTTTTTTTTTGAGAAAATGCTTCCTTTTTCTAAGTTGTCAAATTTGTGTGTGCAGAGTATTTGCTAACTATACCTGATTATCCTTTCAATGTCTGCAGCATCTTTCATTCTTAGTATTGGTGATTCATATCTTTGTGTGTGTGTGTGTTACTTGTCAGTCTAGCTAGAGGTTTGTCTACTTGCTTGGCCTTTTTAAAGAATGACCTCTGACCTCTTTGTGTCATTGATTTTCCTTATTGTTTTTATTTTGAATTTTATTGATTTTTGTTCTTATCTTTATATCTTTTCTGCTTGTTTGCTTTTATTTTCTTTAGGTGACAGCTTAGATAAGTGATTTAGCTCCTTTCTTCTTCTCAAATATGCATGTATTGCTAAAATTTTCCTCTCAGCACTCCAGTAGCTTTGACCCACAAATTATGATATACTCTATTATAATTTCATTCAGTTCAATAATTTTTTAAATTTTCCCTTGACACATCTTTTTTGACCAATGAATTATTTAAAAATGTGTTGTTTTGTTCCAAGATTTTGAAGAGTTTACCATTATATTTATGTTATTGACTTACAGTTTGATTTCACTGTGGGCAAGAAAACACTGTCTGTTTGTTTAATTGTTTAGAATTTATTAAGGCTATTTTAAAGCCCAGGGTATAATATACGTTGATACATATTCTTTCAAGACTGAAACAGAATTTGAATTCTGCTGTTCTTGGGTGGACTGTCCTCTGAATGTTGATAGATCTTCTTGATTGATGTTATTGCTGAGTTCTTGCTAATTTTGCATCTAGTTTTTATTTTTTATTTATTTATTTGAGACAGAGTCTCACTCTGTTGCCCTGGCTTGAGCGCCGTGTCGTCAGGCTGGCTCACAACAACCTCAAACTCCTGGGCTGAAATGATTCTGCTGCCTCAGCCTCCCGAGTAGCTGGGACTACAGGCATGTGCTGCCATGCCCGGCTAATTTTTTCTATTTTTGGTAGAGATGGCGTCTCACTTTTGCTCAGGCTGGTCTGAAACTCCTGAGCTCAAACGATCTGCCCACCTCGGCCTCCCAGAGTGCTAGGATTACAGATGTGAGCCACCGTGCCTGGCTGCATCTAGTTTTTATATTGTTAAGAGAGGGTGTTGAAATCTCCAACTTAATTGTGAATTTGTCTATGTTTTCTTACAATTCTGTCAGGTTTTCCTTCACACATTTTTCAGCTCTGTGGTTTGCTACATATACATTTAAGATTGCTATGTTTTCTTGGTTGAATAGAGTCTTTTGCACTACATAATGTCCCTTTCTGTCTCAGTTAACATTCTTTGCTCTCATGATTATTTTACCTATTTTACTTGATATTAATATAGCTTTTTATGCTACCGTTTGATCAATATTTGCATGATATATATTTTTCTCTCCTTTTACTTTTAACCTGCCTAAATCACTTTATTTGAAGTAAGTTCCCTATGGAAAGCATATAGTTTTGTTTGATATTTTTATCTAATCTGCCAAACTATTTTGCTGGTATATTTATATTATTTATTTTTGATGCAATATTGATATCGTAAGGTATAAGTGTCCCATTTTCTTTTTTGTTTTCAGGGTTTTCTATTTTTTTTTTTTTTTTTTTTTTTTGCTGTTACTGTTATTTCCCAATTTGTTTCTTTTTCCATTTTCTTATGAGTTTGATGATTTTTTTAAATTCCAGTTTGATTTATGTGTAGTGTTTTTCATAGTATCTCATTGTATAGTTTTTAAGTGATGTGATGTCTTCTGCTATGATCTTAGTGAGGGTCAGGGGAGTATGGAAGTCTAGATTCCCCATGTGGTATTCAGTGACACTGATGGGAAGGATATGCACATTGTTTTTTAGTGGGCATAAAAATTCTGGCTCCCTACTTGGTTTTGTTTGACACAACCGTGGCAAGGAGAAGGGATGTTAGGGGGTTCGGGTAGTTGAAGTACCTAGTTGCAGTCTAATGAGTGTGGAAGTCTAGACTCCTCCACTCAGTCTTTGCTGGTTTAGGTGAGTATGGGACCTCAGTTTTTTCTGTGATGTTTGTTAAAGTAGACTGGTCATTGTGTAAAAGTTTTCTGGCCTGCTGGGATGTCCCTTTCCAGGTGATTTGGTTTCAAATGGCTGGCAGGCTTTTTTTAGTGAATATATGCGTGTGTATGTGTATGTGTGTGTTTGTCTGTCTGTATGAATATGTGGTTTTAGGTTTCTGACTTGTGGAATATATGAGGCAAAAGAAACCCAGAGAACCCATCATGCATTTTCCTGGTCACAAGGGAGAGCAGTAATTTGTCAGTCATTCCTACTTTTCTCAGCCAGTGAGGTATCAGTGTAAAACTATAAAGGAGCTGGAATTGATCCCCACCCATAATGAGGATCCAACCTTGGCTGTGAACAGGCACCAAATAGAGTACCAGAAATTATACCTTGACCTGACAGAAATAAAACAACTTCCCCACCCATCCCCTGTTGGAGTGTATCGGGGAAAATCAAATAAAACAGAAAGTTTAAATAAGATCCACAGTTGGGTTCTGAATTCTAGCTGGTCTTCCTTCTTCTTTCCACCTTTCAGTCTTCTTATGTTTCTTTTACCTATAATGTCCAGGGTTTTTAGTTGTATTTAGTAAGGGTAAAGGGAAAATGCATCTAATTTATCTTTGTCACCACATATCCCAGTATTATAAAAATTAATTTTAAATATACTTGTTTTTAAAAGAAGATCTTTCTATAATAGAATAGACAAGTTAATCAAAAGCTAAATGTTATACAGCACCTTCTTACTCAACTCATGATGTTACCGAGTTTTATAAGATAAATAGAATTTGAATGTTTTTTTCTCGAGACCATGCAAAAAAGTCTTTGAAAACAGGACTGTTAAAATTAATGTGAATTATCCAAAGGATCATTTCAATGTCAGGCACCCTATTAAGCTTATCATATAAGCCGATATTAATTGCAATGACATTCTTTCTCTTTGAAATCTCCCAATTATGTCTCTAGATTAGGGGTCATTCATATTGCTCATTATTCAGTTTTCCCTCTGAAATAAAACTTTTGTATTATGATTTGATAAAACTATGTGGTAATTTTCACATATCTTCAGTGCCTCACAGAATATAAATAAATCCTCTGCAAATTTTCTTTATCTGTACCTCCATTACCTTCTCTTATAAAGCTCAAAAAGTTCCATTTACCTACTATACCAAAAATTCTATCCCTAATCTGATGCATAGTCAGATTGTAAAAATTGTCCTAGAAGCAGTCATGTACCAAATAACTGCTACAAATTTGCCATAGGAGTAGTCATGTACCAAATAACTGCTGCAAGAGGAGCATGTGTGCATTCATGTATTTACTACTAAACAGCGTAGTCTGTTCTGTAACCGCTAATGTGCACTAGAATTGATCTTGCTAAACTTAGAAAAAGCAGATGTATTTCCTCAGGGAATAGCTTACTTTTTCTGAAATAGTCTAGTATGGTGTAACATTTCTGACACATTAGGCTTAGATGTATGCATTAATAGGTTAATGCTTCAGTAGCTAGTGCATTAGTGCTATTTGCATGTATTTAGGTAATTATTTCAGGTCCATGGCTTATTTATTACATAAGGGTAATAATGCAGTTATCTAAAAAGATTGCTATGCTATTTTGCTTGCATAGTAATAGAAGCAATAAACAACTTTATGAAATAATTATTTTTTAAAAATTATAAAGTATATCATTTAAAAATCTTTTAAGTATGTTAATTTTACTTCGTAGATATAGAGAAAGGAAGCTTAAGTGAAAGGTACTCTAAGGACCTATCTTCATGACTTCTCAATAGCAACTAGAATACAGTTACCTTTTGAGATCTTGGAAAGTAACTTTTGGACAAACTATATAGATACTATTTCAGTGAAGGACCTTTGAATAAAACACTTGTTGCGCTCCATTTAAAATCACTCTCATACTCCCAGTTAAATCTTAAGTAATGATAAATTGCTCATGCAAACATTTGCCTTTTTGCCAAATAAAAATCAGAAAACTGAGATGAGTATAAATGATTTTAGAGGTCTAAAACAGTGGATAAGCTATTAAACAGAATCAGAAACTCCAAGCCATAAAATATCTGCCAAAAAAGTCACCGGACAAATGAATGCTAAAAAGAAAGGGAAATATTCTGTAGTTCTCAAATAGAAGATGTGGTAGTCAGTAGAGAAAAAACTCAAGGCTGATGTTTGATAATTTTTGTAAAGTAAATATAATGGACCACAAAGATTATCATATATGTGCAGAATAGATATCAAAATGAAAGATCAAGATAAACAATCTCAAAAGATAAACTTGGAGGAGATGAATTTGGAGGAGACATAAAATCTGTTTTTAAAAAGCTCTAATAAACATTTCAGAGAAATTCAAGGAGACATTATTCATATAAAACATAAACAGCATGAAATGAATAAGAAACATTCAGAGAGAAAACAAATCATTTAAAAATATTGAAAATAAAAACAATGTCAATTATTCCTTTACGGTGCAATGTAAAAATAAATAAATAAATTGATAAAAGGGCATAGATAATTGATAGGTAGATAGATAGTCCAGAGACATTTTTCCTAATTTTTGTTTCTTCAATATCCCAGTGTAGACCAAAACTCATAAAAAACTATAGACTAAAGGAAAAATTAAGTCATTGTAGATACTAGAATGGTGTTTCTCAAAGTGTGATGTGTGGGCCACTCACATCAGAAATAATGTCAATGTTTAATATATGAATACAATTTTCCAGGGATAAATAAGACCAACTAAATCAGAAGTTCCATAAGTATAATTAGGACAGATGCATTTAATGGGGCTTCCTAGGTAATCTCAAGTTTACTAAAGTTTCAGCAATACAGTATTAAAACCATTTAAAAGATTTCAAATTTTTTGAATAACTTTCAGATATTTTTAACCATTTTTTAAAATTTTTTTTTGAATTTGAGGAGCATTTTCAAAAATTAGATATGTATCTTACCACCATAAAGGAATACCTCTTTATGTCCCCGTATCTTCATGTTACATTTAATCTCTGAAAATATTTGTCATATTCGGACTGTTCGTTAACCTTTCTATATCACCAAATTCTAAAATTCAGGAAACTTATTTAACTTATTTACAGTTTATAGTGTGCTCACTGTATGTTTTTTGAATTATGGGTCTAGAGGTACACTTCTGAACACGGTATCCACTACTCACATGTAATGACCATGAAATATGGCTAGCCAGAATTTCTACAACTTAAATAAAAAAGCAAAATATCTAACTAATATTTTATAGTAATTACATTTTGAAATGAGTTGCATATGGTGGCAAACCATAAAAACAACAAAAACCATTTTAAGGCACTAGTTGTTCTAGGTATTGTTAGTGAACTTTTCTCTTTTTCTCTAGACTATCTTGAAAATGTGTATTTTAGTCTATTCCAAAAGTTGTAGATTTTAAGCATTCGTTTTCTAATCACAAAAACATTCTCATTAAGCATTAAGTCCCCTGGGTTTTAAGCAACAGATTGCCATGGGGCATATGTGAAATGATTAGGGAGTGGGGAGTATCTAAATGTTTACCTTTGCATTCACCCTTTCCAGTCTCAAAAGTACAAACAACAAAAGAAGACTCTATTAAGGTTTTAATTAATTCCTATTTCTTACCAAGCAAACTGTGACAATGCTCCCTGCCTAATAGTTTTTTGTTTGATTGTTTTCAGAGCTAGGTAAAAAGCTAGAGGAAGTATTTATTGAGCCTGCATTTTCACATGAAGAAATTAGTATTTTTAAAATTACTTCAAATAAGACAGGCATGAGTTGTGCAGGGAATAGAACATTTGAACAAAATATATGTTATTTATTTGATTTATTATTATATGTTTATTTTTACTTTTAACATAAACACGAATACCAATTTTTATTTTCCGATGAAATTGGTAGAAAACACAGATATATTTTTTTCAATTTTAATGATATATTAATTAATTACTTTTGTTTTCCCTCCTTTTAAGTTTATTAGTTCCATTTACTTCATTTTATGATTATATGATTGCAGTCAGCTAACATTATAAATATCTATTATGTCTTTTTATATTTTATATTGATTTTTAAACAAACGTAGTTCCTGAATGCCCATGACTCAGATTGGTATTGTCATATTTTCACCATCGCATTTATTGCCATGATATATCAGAATAGCAAAAATGAGTCTAATGGTAAAGTTCCGAATTATTAACATCAGACACCCAATATCTAATTCCATTTATAGTCAGTCCTTAATGGGTAGGAACATCTTACTAGATAACTGAATGAAATTTAAATTATCTGTTTAGCACTTGCACTATTTTCTAACTTAATGCTAGAATAATTTTATTATACAGTCTGTCCTCTCTCTTGCACTTTCCCTCTCTTTCTGCCTTTCCACTGAAATATGAGCTTGTTTGTGTGCTTATTTATTTTTACTCAATAAATGTGATGGGCAATTAATTTTCTTTTTCCATATCTAATCTATACTCTACAGGAGCTTTCATCTTTGTCCTTTTCCCTGCGTTAGTATTTTTGAAGGAAAAGTTATTTTAATAATAAACAAAGGTGTTAATGGAGAAAAAATTTAAACAGTTAATGTTATTACTAGACCAGAAATTAATGAAAATATGATTGAAGAAACAGAGATAATATATATGGCCCATGTATAACCACAGTATTTTTGGAAATTTGTGTATAAAATGGAGTATGAGTCAAAATACAATAGTGCCATAGTACTTGAGAAATTGATTACAACAATTTAAAAAGAAAATTGTAGCAGTATCATTGTACATTTTCAAGAGTACAAGTGGGCCTTGTTTCTATGGAAAATGTCTTGGAAGATCTGTAAATTTTGTTTTATTTTGTCTTAATGGCTGAGGGAGAAAACTCTCAGACTTCTTCACTCTCTAGGTTTCACTTTCTAGATACATACACGTATCAAATGCATGATACTTGATACCATTCACTTTACAGTAAATGCCAACAATTTTATGGGAAACAAACAGAAAGCGGATGCCCAATAGTTAATTGACTAAAGGAAAGTTATTTAAAATGGAAGGAATTTAAAGAACACCTTAACATTCTGTTACTCAGATAATCAAAACAAACTAATTTGTGTTTTAAAGTTAATGACTAATTGTAATTATGTCCAAAAAACCAACATTTGGTTTTGCTACTTAATGGAACATAGAGTGTCTTAAGATTTTCACTCCCAATCTTAACTACTAAAACAATCCAGATTATAATATCATATCATAGTTTTCACTCATGAAAGAGCTGAATGAAAATTGTAATAAATCTAATTTACTAAAAATATAGAGAATGACAAGAAATTTCTAGTAATGAAGGTACTAAAAGCTCTTTTTATCTCTGATAAAGAGGCATGAGGAAGAAGAATTTACAGTAAATATTGATAAAAAAGAGCCACAACAGTAAAATTTTTAATAAACTTTTAACATTCATGTGAAAGCTGCTATAACAGATAAAAATTACCAGGAGTTCCAATCACAGAGAGAATTTGTACAAATTTCCACAATCTGCTTTTTTTGAAAGATCATCTCTGACTGCATAGGAATAGTATACAAAAGGCTTGAGTAGAAAGGTAAGCTGAGAGAGTATTTACTGAACTGCGCATTACCCAGGGGAAGATACCAGGGCCAGAGTGTTGAAAGAAATTTCTCTCATTGCAAATCAAAACCACAATGAGATTTCACCTCACCCCAGTGAGATTGGCCTCTATCAAAAAATCCCAAAATAACAAATACTGGCCAGGATATGGAGAGACAGGAACATTCTTACACTGCTGGTTGGACTGCAAATTAGTGCAACCTCTGTGGAAAAGAATTTGGAGATTCCTTAAAGAGCTAAAAATAGAAATACCATTCAATCCAACAATAGCATTATTAGGCATCTACCCAAAAGAGCAAAAGACATTCTATAATAAAGACATGTGCATCCGAATGTTTATGGCATCACAATTCACTATTGCAAGGATGTGGAAACAACCCAAGTGCCTGTTGATTCATGAGTGGATTATTAAAATTTGGTATATGTATACAATGGAATATTACTCAATTATAACAAACAACAATGATCTAGCACCTCTTACATTTTCCTGGATAGAGCTTTAGCCCATTATCCAAAGTGAGGTATCACAAAATCGGAAGAATGGGCTCCACATATACTCACCATCAAATTGGCACTGACTGATCAACACTACGGTGCTCACATGGTAGTAATATTCTCCATGGATTAGGGGGTTGAGGGAATAAATTCACAACTAATGGACATGGTGAGCATTGTAGAGGGGAAGGGCATGCCTCTAACCCTTGCTTGGGTGAGGCAAAGACATAAAATGTAACCAAAATGTTTGTACCCTCATAGTATCCTGAAATAAAAAAAAAAATAAAAGCCATTTAAAACCCACTTAGAAACCACTTTGAAAAAGTGGAATAAAATATACAAGTTTACCTTACAGCTAAAAAAAAAAGAAAGAAAGAAATTTCTCTCACAACTTCCAGACTTTTACTGTGTATTAGCCAATGGTTGTTGGCTGCTGGCTTTTGAAGTCTGGCTACACAAGGTGACAGCTGAAAGAAACTATTTTGAAGCTTTCTGTATCTTCACTAAGTGTCCTGCAGAGATTCTTCAAAGGCTGGAGATAGGACAGCACGGTAAACAGATTCCCTGTCGCTAATGCCAAGAGTAAAATTAGAGTAGATGAGAAATCTATGTCAACTCCCCAAAAATGGCAGTCATGCTATAAAACAGAGCAAAATATCCCATGATTCAGAAATCTAGCTGCTAAGCTGGAGAGGAACAAAATATCTCCAGAGTCTCTGGTACTCATATATCAAGGAATGCTAAAGTGAAAGTACAGATCCCACCTGAAAAGTTTGAACCCAGTGGGACACTGGGTCAAACTTTAGCTTCAGCAGAGCCTATATTCAGCTCAATTCAGAATAATGGGTTTAGAGAAGCAGAATTGATGCCTGCTCTGGGTACAAATATTATTTTTATTCATTAATAATGCTTTCTATTACTCATTATCTGACAGAGGAAGATAAGGTGACTCATGGTTAAGAAAAGAGAGTTCAGTAAAAGCAGACTAAGTGCTGGACAATATGTAGGCATTATAAAAAGAACTTTCAAATAGCTATGATAGTCCTGATAAAACATTAATGGAAAGAATAAAAAATAGGCATAAATAGTAATATCAGTACAGTAATGAAAATTATCAAAATTGAGCCAAGTGAAAATACAGTATCAGAAATGAAGAATTTGATTTAAATTCTTAAAAGTTTCTTGCTTACAACAGAGAAAAGATTTATTAACATGTAGATAGGTCGATAGAAATTATCAAAAGTGAAGCAAAGAAAATAAAGAGTGAAAAATGGGACAGAGAATCTCCGATCAATAGAACATTACAAGACATTCTATAATAACACTAGGGAAGAAAAAGGAAGTAGAGCAGAAAAAATACTTAAATAAGTAATGATGGAAAATTCTACAGAATTGGCAACAGACATCAACTCAAAGATTTGGAAGTTTTAGTATGTCCAAGCTGGATAAAGAAACAAAGAAAAGAAAAAATCAAAACACAACAACAACCACAAAAGAAGAAATATACATAAGTACATCATGGATGAACTACGAAACAAAAAAGCATCTTAAAAGCAGTACACATAACCTAAACATTTGTACCCCCATAATATGCTGAAATAAAAAAAAATTTATTTAAAAAAAAAAGGAAAAAAAGCAGTTAGAGAATAAAACTCACATTCCATACAGTGGGTAAATGATAATGATAGCTGTTGTCTTATCAGAATAAATGAAGGACAGAAAACCATGGAACATTATTTTTAATGTGCTGAAAGAATGAACTGTCATGCTTTGACAGCAAAAGTAACTGTCAAAAATGAAGCACATCTTAGAGGGAAATTTATAGAATTAAATGCTTCTATAGGAAAAATGTAAAATCAGTGCTCTTAGCTTTCATATAGAACTGCAGTACCCAACTCCCGGGCTGTGGACCAGTTCGGGTCCATGGTGGCTTGTTAGGAACTGGGCGGTGCAGCAGGAGGTGAGCAGCAGGCAAGCAAACAAAGCTTCCTCTGCATTTACAGCCACTCTCCATCACTTGCATCACTGCGTAAGCTCCACCTCCTGTCAGATCAGCAGGGCATTAGATTCTCATGAAGCACAAACCCAACTGTAAACTGCACATGCGTGCGATCTAGGTTGTGTGCTCCTTATGAGAATCTAAAGGCTGATGATCTGAGGTGGAGCTGAGGCAATGATGTTAGCTCTGGGGAGTGGCTGCAAATACAGATTATTATTAGCAGAGAGGTTTCACTGCACAATGTATGTAATGCAGTTGAATCATTATGAAACCATTCCCCCAACACTGGTCTGTGGAAAAATTATCTTCCGTGAAACTGATCCCTGATGCCAAAAAGGTTTGGGACTGCTGATACAGAACCCTAGATAACAAGGAACAAATTAAACCTAGGTAGGTGGAAGAAAGGAATGAATAAAAATAATAATGAATACCAATGAAACGTACAAAAAATAGAGAAAAACAGGGTGATAAGTTGCTTCTCTGAAAAGATTAATAAAATTAATTATCTGTAACAAAACCAGTCAAGAATGAAAATCAGAGAAAACAAAAAATGACAGCTATCAAGAAGGAAAGAGAGGACATTACTATAAATACTATAGACATTAAGTTATAAAAAGATATAAAAAAAGACTTTATGGCAATAAATTTGATGATTTTGATGAAGTGGACAGATTTCTGGAGAAATATGATTCATCAAAATTGACACAGAGAGACATATGTAATTTAAATAGCCTATTAGATCACTTAATATTATTATTAAAAATATTTATTAGTAGAAAATTTACTACTCACAAAGAAAATTCCAGCCCATATGACCACACTGGTAAATTAAATAAAAAGTTTAGGATGACTATAGTTAACAATGTATTGTATATTTTGAAATAGCTGAACGAGGAGATTTGAAATGTTCCCAAAGAAATGATATACATTGAAGGTGATGGATATCCAAAATACCCTGATTTGATCATTACACATTGTATTATGTATTAAAATAACACATGTACCACATAAATATACAATTATTATGTATAAAAAATTTAAATCATTATGAAACAAATAGAACCATTTATATATAAGTGGTTTGTGAGACTGACATAAAGCTGATACTACACTTAACAAAAAATTTTAAGATTAATATCACTCATGAACATAGATGGAAAAATATAAAAATTAGCAAAATGAGTGTTTCAGTACATAAATAACATATTACAACCAGATTTAATTACCAACCAATTTAACATTCAAAAACTACTTAAAATAATTCAACATGTTTAATGAATAATAGGGAAAATCATATTTAAACAACATAGAAAAATATTTGACAAAGCCTCTTATATTCTCAGCAAACTATTAATAGAAAAAATATAATAATCTAATAAAGGGCATCTATGAAAAATCTATGAGTAGCACCATAGTTAATAGCAAAATGCGGAATGACTAATCTTATGACTAAGATTGAAAACAAAGCAAATTCTCTTCCCAAATGCCAACTAAATCAATTTTAATTTATCAAAAATATTTACATTTAGATACTTAATTCCTCATGCCTGAATAGATTCTCTGCTATATATCTGAGTGTGTAAGAAGACTTATTTATTCTTTATGTCTAAAGTATGGTGAACTTAATTTTCTTACATAATATGTTTCTAAAATAAAGCAACAATTTTATGTTATTTTCTCTGGCAGAGAACTAAATATTTGTTCTACATTCTAAAGTGTAGACAAATGATATCTAGTTTATCACTTATTGAAATAGAAGTCATTAACCTGATGTAGAAAAAATTGGAAAATCACAGGAAGTATTGACAAAAGGTCCACATGTATTCTAAAAGCCAAGGTTCTCAATACAGTATCTCATTTTCACTTTTCTAATTTCTATGTTCTAAACCAGCAGTCCCCAAACTTTTTGACACCAGGGACCAGTTTCACGGAAGACAATTTTTCCATGGACTGGTGGTGGGAGGATGGTTTTAAGATGATTCCAGTGCATTACATATATTGTGCAGTCAAACCTCTCTGCTAATGATAATATGTATTTGCAGCCACTCCCATCACTGCCTCAGCTCCACTTCAGATCACTAGGCATTAGATTTTCATAAGGAGCACGCAACCTGGATCCCTCCCATGCTCAGCTTACAGTAGAGTTGGCACTCCTATGAGAATCTAATGCCACTGCTGATCTGACAGGAGGCAGAGCTTATATTATGATGCCAGTGATAGGGGACAGCTGTAAATACAGATGAAGCTTGGCTGGCTCAACTCCCCTCACCTCCTGCTGCATGGCCCAGTTCCTAACAGGCCAAAGACCATACCAGTCCATGGCCGAGAGTTGGGGACTGCAGTTCTCAACCACAACACATGTTACATTTAGTTTCCTAAACAATTGTGTAAGTTCAGTTTATATGTCCGATCAACATAACCTCCAATCAAAGCTTTAGAATAGCCAGCATGCCACTTATATATTAGATAAATCTGAATAATTAATTGCAGCCCTACAACATGGTATTTGTCTAGATTTTTCCCCTGTATCCCTGGAAGAATCATTTATCACTGTGCAATGCATTATTCCTGCTTCTCACAGTAGAGTGCTCGGAATAGAGTAGCCCATGTTACACATAGCTGAATCATAAATCAGTAGTGTTCATCAGAGCATTTGTATCTTTGATCTCTGATTGGAGAGTTATATTTGAAATCACTGCTTATTTTCCTTGTCCATAGCATCTTCATACATGTGGCGTATCTCTGCTAATTACCAGGGGTTTTAATGGTACCTTAGTTCTAGCTCTAGATGATGACTCCCTCTTTTTTTTTAAGTAAGTTACATCTACTACACAGTGCTTATGTCTTGCTTCTTTCATTAATTTATTAAACTCATATTTATTGAACGTCTTCTCTGTTCTAGGTAGAAATCATGCATTGAACAAGATAAGCATAATTCATGCTCCCAATGAACTTATGTTCTTGAGTAGCAGAGATAGATAATAAACAGTGAAAGTACCACAAATATTTATCTAGAAAATAAAACAAGATTGTCGATAGCAACCAGGTGACCACATTATATATTATGGTGAGGTAAAGAGTAGGTTTAGGTGGAAACTTTGGAGTTACCTTTTTCCATGATGAGTTTAAAATGTTATTTGCCAACCCAGTGGCAAACAGTTAATATATTCATAACTTGGATATATCATGTAAGCAGTTGGATACACATGTTTGGAACTGATGGGAAAGTTCAGAACTTGACGTGAGTAATTGTGAGTAGAAGGCACATTGATAGTATTTAATGTATTATACCTAGAAGAAAATATCAAGGAGAGAAAATATATATACATAAAGAAGATTTTCTATAGACAAGCTTTAGTGTGCCAACGTTTAGAAGTCTAGCAAAGAAAGGGTATCATGAAAAAGAAAAAGAATAAAATGTACAAAGAGAACCAATAGGGTGACTGAAGTCAAACCATACCAAGCAGATTTTGAAAGCTCATCTAGCAAGTTTTGTGTAATACAATAACAGAAAGTCAAAAGTTTAACGTTGTGCATTTATATCAGTGGCAAATAACACTATAAGAACTGGAAATATTTAAAATCTATTCACAACTGGAGAATAAATCTTTCCTAGAGAATATGACTCACATGATTATTGGCATAAAGTTGGCTTTCAGTTATACTTTTTCAGAACATTACTTTATCCAATAAAGTTTTTCTTAATCCAATGCTCTTGGTTTTGACTTTCTTGTGACTCTACCCCTAGGGGTCAACAAAGTTCTCTCATTGTAACAGTTACGCATATTCAAAATCCTCATGCATATTCAAGTGCTCAGGATCTTTTTGCTTACAAGAAAGAATTTACAAAATGATAAAGATTGATCTTTCTTCTTGTCACCTTGTTTGAATGTCACTTGGTTTAGGTTATGTTTACATAAACCCTATCAGTTATATAATAAACTTGCAAAGCATGTTAATCACAGGTCAATTATGACAGGTTTTAGGAATAAAAATGCACATCTAATTTTCCTTTTGTAATACTGAGAAATATGTTAGCAGAGAAATGGCATTTGATGGGATTTAGTTCTACGTTATGATTTATGATTGATTTTTAAGGTACTTTGCTTTGTTCTTTCAGAACTCATCTGTTATTTTCTGCTACGTTGTATTTTCAAATTCAGATTGTAGAAGTAAGGTTTTGAAGATGGAGGTTAGTGACCTTTCATGACTCATTATGTTTTTTAGGGCCTTCATTTCTGTACTTTTTCCCCAAAACATTTGAATAAGCCTTTTTACAATGTGAGAATACTTGCCTCTTTTCCAAATACTGTATCTATCAGATCTGATTTTACACTAAAATTATTTGCTGAGGAGATGCTATGGACCAGATTGTGTTTCCCCTAGTCACTGATAAAGCTAGAAAAAAGGATGATAAAGGTTTGAAGATACTACTATTTGGGGCAACAAAATGCCTAGAGTTATATTTGTGGGTGTAATAGTTCCCAATCCTGTAAACTAAAAGGAAAACAGTGGAAACACAACTATTATTTTTAGGGTAATGAAATCTGACAGAACAGTAAGCAGTTTAGTCTCTATTAACTACTTTGGAAACACTCTGTGCACCTTTATTTTATTTTATTTTTTTTTAGCATATTACAGGGGTACAAATGCTTAGGTTACATATGTTGCCTTTGCCCCACCCAAGTCAGAGCTTCAAGTGTGTCCATCCCCCACATGGTGTACACTGCACCCATTAGGTGTAAATATACCCATCCCCTCCTCTCCCTCCCCACTTAACCTCCTTCTAAAATCTTTCTTACCATTGTGGATTAATGGGAAAAGTGCCAGACTGGTGTAGTGAACATTCATTGGTTTTATTCTCTAGCAGTCATTGTTTTCTTCCTCCTTCTCAAGGGCTTCTGATTTCCTTTGGAATTTCACATAGTTCTGCAGAAGTTGCCTGCACCCC
>CAUYMX010075957.1:0-26976 GCA_963573855.1 Lepilemur septentrionalis
GAAAATGAGGTTAATTTCTCCCCATGCAAGGCAAGATCAGGGATACAGAACCCCCCAAGTTCTTCTGGAGTTGGGCCTCCAGACACTGGGGCTCAGTTCAATCAAAAGAGCCCTTGAGGCCGGCACGGTGGCTCACGCCTGTAATCCTAGCACTCTGGGAGGCCGAGGCGGGCGGATCGCTCAAGGTCAGGAGTTCGAAACCAGCCTGAGCAAGAGGGAGACCCCGTCTCTACTATAAATAGAAAGAAAGAAATTAATTGGCCAACTAAAGATATATATAGAAAAAATGAGCCGGGCGTGGTGGCACATGCCTGTAGTCCCAGTTACTTGGGAGGCTGAGGCAAGAGGATTGCTTGAGCCCAGGAGTTTGAGGTTGCTGTGAGCTAAGCTAACGCCACGGCACTCAGTCTAGCCCGGGCAACAGAGTGAGACTCTGTCTCAAAAAAAAAAAAAACACCAAGAGGATAAATAAAACCACTGTGGTCTATGAAAATGCCACAGTTTATAAAAGGTAGTCTAATAGGTAGACTAAGTAATTGTGACAACACTTCAGTGAAAGCAATCTTAATGTTGTCCTGGGACATACGACAATGAATGATTTAATCAATGTATTTGAGAGTTTGAAAGTCTGCTGGCTAATCCAGTCTTCCAACAGGATAGTTATGTATCGTCATGTGTGCTTTCAAACCGAAGATAAGAAAGTGGTCTTTTTGAAGCATGGAATGAACTGTCAGATCTAGAGGGATCAGGAACTATGAATTAAGACATTTTCGTGGATACTTACACGATAAAGTAATATTCTTATCAAGATGTTTTTCCCTCATCATTTTCATTTATTATTTAAATTTTCACTTGATCCTCCTGGCTGCTTATTGAATTTTCAACAGTGACATTCCTTCTTTCACTTAATCTAAGTTTTTAAATTTGAAAATGTTTTTCAATCCCAGAAATAATTTTTCCTGTTTTAATTGTATTCCTTTCAGTGTTATTGTTACTTTTTTGACAAAGATGATATTTAACTCTTCCGATTGTTCTATTTCAGTCAGAGATAACATAAACTTTAAAGTGCACAGACAACAGATACGAATAATCACCTTTGAAAGTAATGCAGGGGATTGGAGAAATCTGGAGAATGGAAAAGTTCAAGGAAGTTCTTCTGGGAGATAGGCAGAACTGGAATTCCATTAAAATCAATTTTGTATTTTGTGTTTTTTCACTGTATCAACATTTTGCTTTATATATTGTTTCTTAGAAATACCCAGAGAGGCTTATCTAAAAGGTTGACGAACGGTTTTCAGAAAGTATCTTTAGACTGTTACTGACAATTTACCTGTTCTTCCAATCTGTCTTCCTCATCCTTTCCAAGTCTGTGATGTTTCACATTATCACAGTGCTCTAGTCACTGTTACTGTATGTTGATTACCTTAGTTGTAGCTTAAAATAACTATGCTCAGAATTTAGTGTCTAGGAGAAATCAGGGTACAAGTAAATAAACTGGATAGAAATTGTGGCTTGACTAACAGCTGATACTATTTCCCAATGAGCTCATCTTGTTTATGTCCCCAGGGGAAATCTCTGAATAGTCAGAAAGAAGAATATACAATGATTTACTAAGGGATGGGATCATAAATACAGAAAATTGTTAAACATTATTATTACAAACATTATCAGTACTCTCTGACTGGAATCTGGAAAGAAAGTGCCATTTCTTCCTTTTCTTAAAGATGGTTTCTTATTCATTCTTTTTTTTTTTTTTTTTGATACAGAGTCTCACTCTTGTGCCCGGGCTACAGTGAGTGCCGTGGCTCAGCCTTGCTCACAGCAACCTCAAACTCCTGGGCTCAAGCGATCCTCCTGCCTCAGCCTCCCAAGTAGCTGGGCTACAGACACACGTCACCATGCCCGGCTAATTTTTCTATATATCTTTAGTTGGCCAATTAATTTCTTTCTATTTTAAGTAGAGACGGGGTCTCGCTCTTGCTCAGGCTGGTTTCAAACTCCTGACCTTGAGCAATCTGCCCGCCTCGGCCTCCCAGAGTGCTAGGATTACAGGCGCGAGCCACTGCGCCCAGCCTCTTATTTATTCTTAAAATAGATATTCAATATTGTACTAGAAATTATAAATATTTATATACATATTTAGTTGTATGCACATATGACAGAATGTTATGTTTTAGATATAAACTTATGTTCTTGTTTTTCCCTCCCATAATATTTTTTTCCATTTTCCCCATTCTTTGCTTCAGGAAAGGTTTATGAAAGGACTTTGTGATTTTCCAAAACCTAAACACATGAAAATATCAGGCTAGGCCGGGCGTGGTGGCTCACGCCTGTTTCTGGGAGGCCGAGGCTGGCGGATCGCTCAAGGTCAGGAGTTCGAAACTAGCCTGAGCAAGAGTGAGACCCCGTCTCTACTAAAAATAGAAAGAAATTAATTGGCCAACTAAAGATATATAGAAAAAATTAGCTGGGCATGGTGGCACATGCCTGTAGTCCCAGCTACTTGGGAGGCTGAGGCAGGAAGATTGCCTGAGCCCAGGAGTTTGAGGTTGCTGTGAGCTAGGCTGATGACACGGCACTCTGGCCTGGGCAACAGAATGAGACTCTGTCTCAAAAAAAAAAAAAAAAAAAGAAAAGAAAAGAAAAGAAAAGAAAATATCAGGCTAGGTATAGTTGATGCTCTAAACTAAGATGTGTCTAGTTATGGCTTTATTTTTGGCTCAAGACTCAGCACGTTCAATATGAGGATTCATGTCTTATATCAGTTGTTGAAAATTCTATGCCACAATCTCTTCAAATATTACCTCTTCCTTGTTCTCTCTAAACTCTATTTATGGAATTCCTTCTAGGTATATTTTGAAGCTTTCCTTTTTTTCTGCCATGTCTTCTAACTTCTTGTTCATATTTTACACTGTTATTTTTGTGTGCTGTACTCCTGGTGATTTCTTGAGATCTATATTTGAAATGTCCGAATTTTCTCCTGGCTTTTGAGTTTGCCTCTGCTAGAGCCATACAAGATTCACCAGTTACAGATAAATTTTTATGTTAGTTTATGTCCTTTGGGTTCTCTAATATGTAGGAACTATGAATTCAACCCCACACCTATGGGTGTAGCTGGTCTGGTTGTGTCCGTGGATCTCTGTATCCACCCATGACCTCACATAAAAGACAAGCTTTCTTATCATGTACTTTGCTGTGGGGGAAAAAAAAGTTTTCTAGTCATCATTACTGGTTGTGCTTCTGTGAGATCTAGATTTAGACAGGAGTTCAGTACCAGCTTCCCACCTTCCACAGCCTAAAGCTATTGTTTCCTGTCCCAATGTGGGATTAAACCCTGGTCCCCAGCTCTTAAAGCCAATATCTGTTTGTCTTTATGTTCAGCTCATTGTTGCTAGCTCTTTCTTTGTTTTTTGGAGATTTTCATTTTGTGATCATGAGCTTAACTATATTACTGTTTTTAGAGAAGGTGCATATTCAATAATTTCTGTGAGTTTCAAGTGGGAAGTGGGAAGCTTTCCAAATCAGTTCAGTCTGTCATTGACTGAAAGTTCCTCAGATAAGTTTGTTGGATTGGATTGTGCAGGTAACATGTCATGCCTCTTAAGAGATACCTTGGGGATGGCTGCTTTAGTTTGCTTCCAGACAGATAGTATAGAGTCTAACCAAGTTTTCTTTACTCCAGCTTAGCAAAGGCAGGGAAGTAGCAGAGAAAGTCTTAATCATTCAAACATGATACAAGCAAAATAGAGAGCCACCATATCTGAAGGGGCCATGAGAAAGGAATGAGAATAGTGAATTATGTAGGACAATGACACTAGAACCACACGGACCTCTTCCTTCCAACGACTCTAAGGTACCTTTTAAGCATTCTTGAACTTAGGCACACCATGGAAAACACAGATCTTAAATTGATACCATTTCAGCCACCCTGATGGAATGGGAAGACAAAATGGAAATTCTAAGTATTCCTATAGGAAATAAAAGTTGGATGTCTTACACACCTGAGTTTTATTCCAATTACACATAGATACATATATATGCATACACATATTTGTATATTCATAGTAAAACAGCTGGAAGAAAGCCCAACAATGTATTAGTTATGGCATTCTGTAGAATGTGCAATTACAAGACATTTATATTGTCCTCTTTGCTTAGTTAACTATGCTTTTCCTTATTTCAGCTCAAACTTTACTTTCTTAGGGAAGTTTTCCCTGTTCCCTCTCTAGCCCCTCCAAGTGTGTCTTGATCTTCTGCTATATACTCTTACATATCTGTGTTCCATTTCTTTTTTGTACTTATGTGGAATTGTAACTATTCATACACTCGTGTGATTATTTGATTAAGTATATACCCCACTAGTCTGTGACCTTCATGAATTCAAAGACCTGATCTGTTTTTTCTACCATTGTATCCTCAGTGCCTTGCATAGGCACTCAATAAAGACTTATTAAATGAATGGATGAATACATTTCTGCGTTATTTGAAATTGTATGATGATTATATTAATTTCACTATTACAAGAAAATAAAAATCATCCTATTTAAAACAAATGTAAACATAGACCTTCTGGGCCAGTGGTTTTTAGTATCTTTGGGGTCATACTTCCCATTAAAAACACATTGGTAATTATAGCCTGTTTCTTCTGGACAACTCAAATGCACCTTCTCCTTACTCCCAACACACAACCTTGTATACAATTTCCAGGGATTTGTAGAGTTATTCAGTTGAGAACCTCTGGTTCACGTTACTTACTATGGTAAGCAGGTGAAAGTTCCTTGGACACTGGCCTAAGCCTGGCTGAGGGGCCACCAGGGAGCAAGGCAACTAGCAGGCAGCAACCCTGAAGTAAGGTGAGGCTCCTCCTGGGTGCCCTGGAGATGTAGAGTTTGGGGTGACAGGCCTACCATACTGCATCCCTCAGGCTAGGTGGGAGGCAGCAGACAGGGTCCAGGGAGACTTCTACTTCAGGCACTGTGGAAAAGGGCAGAGAGCGTTCAGGTCTAGGACATCTCCCTTTAATAATTGCATCTCCAGGCCTCATGGAAACCCTCAGCCGCATGGTTCTAGAAGGGATGTGTTCTGCTTTCCAGTGGCAGGAACAGTGCTGCCCTCTCTGCTGGGGCTGGGTTATCCCTGTGGGAATTTGGGGAAGACAGGAGGTAGCCAAAGGCATTTACTCAGGTCTCCACCTTGGTCACCTGTCCAGGTATGTTTTTGGATTGAGAAACAAAGTCAGATGCCTGAATGCAGGGGATGAGAGGCTCTGGGATACTAGAGGGACTAGGGGAACAGCACCTTGCCACCTCAAGACAGAGCAGGAGGATCAGACCATCTCTGCACCCCTCACAACCTCAGCTGCCTCGGTCTCACAGCTTTTCCCTTTGCCCAGAGTTGAATCTCATTGTTTAGAAAGATTCAGTCTAATCCTTCTAAATACCATATCAAAAACCTTATCATATACCTTAGCATGTTTTTATAAACACTTCTTGTGTAGAAAAACAATACATTTGTGAAACTTAATTGAACTAAGGCACTTCCATGTAATGAAGCCTTCCTATTAAGTTGAAAATATTTTTTGATAGATTTTTAATTGATTTTTCATTAATTTTTCAGTGAAAACAATTTCATCACTTTTTTCCCTGATTGTAAAAGTGATTACATGCTGATGTTTATTTTTTAAGGCTGCAATAGTACCTGAAAGCATGAGGAAGTAAGTACAAATCTCACGTTTATTCTCTGCCTCTATTGCTGACTTCCTGTCCACTGTCTAACCCTACTAACTGCCTGCCCTTCTTCCCTCACATTTTGGGGGATGGACACAGTCGCAGGGGAAATGGAAGACATTAATGACCATGGGCATTGAGGGTGAAGGGAGGGACGTGGGGATCAGACTGGCCCTGAGAAAGGTACCGAAGAGTTTGAAAATATTTGAAAACCATTACCCAAAGTCAGGAAAAGTAGGCACTGAGACCAGCATTCTGAATTACAAATATTTTTAAACAACATTTTGTAATTCCCTCCACAAAGCTCTTGTACATTGTGGTAAAGGCTGTTAGTGCTTGCCAATATCCATGCTTTCTGCTTCCTCCTTGGAACCCAGTTAGACTACAGAGATCAATGTCCTTTATGATTGGGTGCGACCATGAGACTCAGGTCTGGTCAATGAATTGTGCCAGAGTGATGTATTCCAAATTTTCCCTCATAAAACTTCCCCATGCCTGATCTGTGCTCTCTCTTTTCCCGTCCATCAGCTGAATGGAGAGAACTCTGAATATCTAGAGGAGGTTGGAGCTATAATATAGAATGAGCTTGGAACCCGAAATGGCCACATGTACCAGAGCCTCCCTGTTGACCTGGAACATTAGCTTCAGACTCTTTTGTGAATGAGAAAGTTTTTCTGTTGTTGTTTTAAAAGTCATGTCATCTTTGACTCTTTTGTTATAATAGTTTAAACTTTTATGCTACTACAACATTAATGGATTTCTTTTCTTTTTTTTTTTTTTTTTTTTGATTTTCAGACCTCAGGTGATGAGAATTACACTAACCATATTCCTCCCTTCATAGCATACCATTTGCATTGGTCTAAGCAAAACTCTTTCCTCCTTTCTTTATCCATTCATTTACTACTTTATTTGTTTCCTTTCTTCTCTATTCTCTACTTCCATCTTCCTCCCCAGAGGCAACTATGCTAATATAGTTGATGTGGATATTTTTGTTTGAGTTCTTTTCAAACTTACATTATTTTGTATGCATAAATTTAGATTGTGCTATGGTGCTGTGGATCTCATTCTGTTTTTTCCCCACTCAGTAGTATTTTTATAAAAGATCCATCCATATTACTCTGTGTTTATGTAGTCTGTAGTTTCAAACTGTTTCATAATGTACCACAGTGTTCATCCACTCTAATTTACTTCTTCATTTCCCTGGAAATGGATTCTAGACTGCTTCCAACTCCCTGTTACCTCAAACATTATGATGAATGTCTTCATGCATGTCCCCTTATGGGCCTATGTGAGAAGTGTTCTGGAATATATATAAAAGAAATGGAATTGTTGAGCCATGGGGCATATGTATTATTCATTTGATTAAGTACTGCCAGATTGCTCTTTGGAATAGCAGCTCCAGTCTAAACTTTAATCGGCTGTGTATGTTAGAATTCTTCTATCTCTGCACCCTCTCTAACAATTGGCATGTCCCAGCTTTCTGATTTTTGCCAGCTGAATAGATATAAATGGATTTATAATTACAATTAACTGATTAATAATGAGTCTGAACATCTCTTCATGTACTTTTAAACATTTTGGTTTTCCTGTGCTGTGAGTACACTTTTCATATATTTTGTCAATTTAGGACAATATGTTCCTGTCCTTTTCTTTTGGATTTGTAGGAGTACTTTGTGTGATGGCTCATGCCTGTAAGACCAGCACTTTGGGAGACTGAGCAGGAGGATCACTTGAGGCCAAAAGTTCAAGACCAGCCTGGGCAACATAGCAAGACCTCATCTCTACAAAAAAACAAACAAACAAAAATTAGCTGGGCATGGTGGCACATGCCTATAATCCTAGCCACCCTGGAGGCAGAGGCAGGGAGGATCACTTCAGCCTAAGAGTTTGAGGTTGCAGTGAGCTATGATTGCGTTATTGCACTCCAGTCTGGGCAACAGAGCAAGATCCTGTCTCTTAAAGAAAAAAAAAAGATGCTGCAGCTATTTTTTATTTGTCTGTCATCTATTAACATTGTTTATGGTGTACTTTATTGAATAGAAATTCTTATTTTTATGTAATCAAATCTATTAATCTTTCATGCCTTATGGTATCTACTTCTGAGGTTTTGTTTAAGAAATTATGTAATTCTAGATCACAAAGACATTCTCCTATATTATCTTCTATTAACTTCTGAAATTTAGCTTTCATACTTAGATCTTTTATCCCTTGGAGTTCAGATTTACACTTGGAGTTAGGGAAGGATCCAGTTTTATTTTTCTTCAAATAGTGAGCCAGTCTTTCCAATATGCTATATTAAATAATACATCCATTCTGCATTGATTTGAGGTGCCAATTTTATAATATACTAAGTTTCTATATGTACTTAAGTCTGTCTCTAAGCCTTTCCATTTACCTATTTATCTTTTATACTGTGATATGGCAGGTATAGCTAGTACTTACCAAATGATCTTTGTACTTACATACTTCCCAGTTTGTCTTGTAGTCAGATTGGGGCCATATGACTAAATCTGGACATGGTACTATAAGCAAAAGTAATGTGAATGGCTTCTGGACCAAGGTAGTTAAAAACCAGTGTATCTACTTTTGAAAAGTTTCTGTTCATGTCCTTTGCCCACTTTTTGATAGGGTTGTTTGATTTTTTTCTCGCTGATTTTCATGAGTTCTAAATAGTTTCTAGTTATCAGCCCTTTATCGGATATGTAACGTGAATATTTTCTCCCATTCTGTAGGTTGTCTGTTTGCTCTTGTGATAGTTTCTTTGGCTGTGCAGAAGCTTTTTAATTTGATCAGGTCCCATTTATTTATTTTTGATGTTGCTGTGATTGACTTTGGGGTCTTCTTCATAAATTCTTTGCCTAGACCAATGTCTAGAAGAGGCTTTCCAACATTTTCTTCTAGAATTCTTACAGTTTCACGCCTTAGGTTTAAGTCTGTTATCCACCGTGAGTTGATTTTTGTGAGAAGTGAAAGGTGCAGATCCTGTTTCAGTCTTCTATAAAAAGTAGATAGATTAATGGCCGACAAACATATGAAAAAAATACTCAACATCTCTAATCATCAGGGAAATGCAAGTAAAAACCACAATGAGATACCACTTATCCCCAGTGAGAATGGCCTTTATCAAAAAGTCCCAAACAATAAATATTGGAGTGGATGCGGAGAGATAGGAACACTCATACACTGCTGGTGGGACTGCAAACTAGTGCAGCCCCTGTGGAAAGCAATATGGAGATACCTCAAAGAGATACAAGTAGATCTACCATTTGATCCAGCAATCCCATTATTGAGCATCTACCCCAAAGAACAAAAGATATTCCATAAAAAAGACATCTGCACTCGAATGTTTATAGCAGCACAATTCACAATTGCAAAGATGTGGAAAAAACCCAAGTGCCATCAATACATGAGTGGATTAATAAAATGTGGTCTATATATACCATGGAGTTCTATTCAGCCACAAAAAACAATGGTAATCTAGCACCTCTTGTATTATCCTGGATAGAGCTGGAACCCGTTCTACTAAGTGAAGTATCCCAAGAATGGAAAAACAAGCACCACATGTACTCACCATCAAATTGGTATTAACTGATCAACACTTAAGTGCACATATGAGTAACATTCATCGGGTGTCTGGCAGATGGGAGGGGGGAGAAGAGGATGGGTGTATACACACCTAATGGGTGTGGTGCACACAGTCTGGGAGATGGACAGGCTTGAAGCTCTGACTCGGGTGGGGCAAGGGCAATATATATAAGATAAACATTTGTACCCCCATAATATGCTGAAATAAAAAGGGAAAAAAGATCATATTACGTGCAAAAAAAAAAAATCAATGTAAATGGCCATGTGTTGAGATGGAGGAGCCATAAAACAGAAGAAGCCTGGATTTCTGAGTAACTGCAGGGAAGACTGTGAGCTGCCTAATCCTCATTAAGTTTTATGTAAGCAAGAAATAAACCTTTGTTTATTTTACCCAGATTTTGAAGTTCATGTGTTACTGCAGTGTAGCCTATTGTTGCCCTGGTTTTACGGCATATGTTACTATCCAGTAGTGTAGGATAATAGTAATAAAGCCTCTCTTCTTTATTATTCTTGCTAGTGGGATTGTAAACTAGTACAATCTCCATGGAAAGCAATATGCAGATAACCTCAAAGAACTAAAAGTAGAGCTACCTTTTGATCCAGCAATCCCACTACTATGTATCTATCCAAAGGAAAAAAAATCATCCTATAATAAAGACATCTGCCTTTGAATGTTTATAGCAACACAATTCACAATTGCAAAGATGTGGAAACAACCCAAATGCCCATCAGTACGTCAGTGGATTAATAAAATGTGCTATATGTATTCCAGGGAGTACTACTCAGCCACAAAAAACAATGGTGATCTAGCACCTCTTGTATTGTCCTGAATGGTGCTGGAGCCCATTCTACTAAGTGAAGTATCCCAAGAATGGAAAAACAAGCACCACATGTATTCACCAGCAAATTGGTATTAACTGATCAACATTTATGTGCACATATGCAAGTAGCATTCATTGGGTGTTGGGCAGGAGGAAAGGGGGTGGAGGGGATGGGTAAATTCACACCTAATGGGTGTGATATGCACTGTCTGGGGGTGGGCACATTTGTAGCTATGCCTCAAATGGTGCAAGGGCAATATATGTACCCTTAATGTTTGTACCCCCCAAATATTTTGAAATTAAAAAATTAAAGATAAATATACCCCTGGTTTTGGCCAGGCGTGATGGCTCACGCCTGGAATCCTAGCACTCTGGGAGGCCGAGGTGGGAGGATCACTCAAGGTCAGGAGATCAAGAGCAGCCTGAGCAAGAGGGAGACCCTGTCTCTACTAAATATAGAAAGAAACTAATTGGCCAACTAAAAATATATAGAAAAAATTAGCTGGGCATGGTGGCATATGCCTGTAGTCCCAGCTACTCGGGAGGCTGAGGCAGGAGGATCACCTGAGCCCAGGAGTTTGAGGTTTTGCCGTGAGCTAGGCTGACACTACAGCACTCTAGCCTGGGCAACAGAGTGAGACTCTGCCTCATAAAAAAAAAAAAAAAAATCCCTGCTTTAGAGTTTTTTCTTCTGTTAATCGCATACTAAGGTATATCTTATGAATACAGATATTAACAAAATGATATATTTTAGAACATAGTCTATGAAATGATTTGCCAACTGGTGGGCAACTTTTGGCAATAAAATAAACATGATACTTCATATTTGCAAATTCATTATACCACATAAATGTAATCTTAATAAAATAATTGACAGATAAAAAAATTGATGTAGCTCTTTTCGATCTTTTTAAAAATTTTTAAAATTTTTTTACTTCAGCACGTTATAGGGGTACAAATGTTAAGGTTACGTATATTGCCCTTGCCCCCCCTTCCGCCTCCAGTCAGAGCTTCAAGCATGACCATCCCCCAGACGGTGCCCATTGCGCTCGTTATGTATGTATATACCCATCCCCTCCTCCCCACTCCCATCTGCCCCACACCCGATAAATGTTGTCCCTATATGTCCACTTAGGTGATGATCAGTGAAACCAGTTTGCTGGTGCTCTTTGTGATCTTGATATTTCCATGTATTCAATAAAGGTTTGATAAGTCTTTTGTAAATGCTAAGCCAACTCTGCATTACCACTTTGATCATGATATTTTTTTTTTTTTTTTGAGACAGAGTCTCACTCTGTTGCCCGGGCTAGAGTGCCGTGACGTCAGCCTAGCTCACAGTAGCCTCAAACTCCTGGGCTCAAGCGATCCTCCTGCCTCAGCCTCCCGAGTAGCTGGGACTACAGTCATGCGCCACCATGCTCGGCTCATTTTTTCTGTGTATTTTTAGTTGCCTGGCTAATTTATTTCTATTTTTTTAGTAGAGACGGGGTCTCGCTCTTGCTCAGGCTGGTCTCGAGCTCCGGACCTCGAGCGATCCGCCCGCCTCGGCCTCCCAGAGTGCTAGGATTACAGGCGTGAGCCACCGCGCCCGGGCTCTTTTCTTTTTCTTTTTTTTTTTTTCTTTTTTGAGACAAAGTCTCACTCTGTTGCCTGGGCTAGAGTGCCGTGGCGTCAGCCCAGCTCACAGCAACCTCAAACTCCTGGGCTCAAGCGATCCTCCTGCCTCAGCCTCCCGAGTAGGCTGAGCCACCGTGCCTGGCCATGATTTTTTTCTTTACACATTACTATATATTCTACTTGGTGCTGGTATTTTGTTTAAAATTTTCACGTCTGTGTTTATGAATGAGACTTGTTTGTAATTTTCATTTTCCTACTTATTTTGTCAGTTTTGATATAAAGTTTATACTAATCTCAGAAAATGCATTGGAAAGCATTACTTCTTTCTATTCTGTGGAAGAGTTTGTGTAAGATTGGAATTAATCTGTTCCATCTGGTTCTGTTTTGTTTTTATGGGCAGGGAACTTTTAAACTACTGATTTATTTTTTTCAGTGATTATAAGATGATTTGGGTTTTCTGTTCCTTTTTGAGCCAGTTTTGTTTTTCAAAGAACTCATCCATTTCATCCACATTTTCAAATTCATTGTCATAAAATTAATCATCATATTCTTTTATCTGTTAAAATCACTGCTTATTCATTATTATGTTCTCTTGCTTATTGTTAATATTGTTTATTTTTACCTTTTTTTCTTGACTAAGTCTCATCAAAGGTTTTGCCTTTTTTATTATACCTTTTGAGGAATAATTTTGGCTCTTTTGATTCTATCAAATGTATTTAGTTTTCTATTTTATTTATTTCTGCTCTTATCTTTTTCATTCTACTATTTTTAGTTTTATTCTTTTGGCCTTTTTCTAACTTTTAATTTGGATGCTTAGCTGATTAATGCTTAGCCTTTTTCTTCTAGTCTAACATAAGATTCAAAAATACCTTTATGAGATATAATTCACATACCAAACAACACAATTATTTAAAATGTACTATTTAATATTTTGTAGTATGCTCACAGAGTTGTGCAACCACCACCACAACCGATTTTAGAACATTTTCATTGCCCCAAACAGAAACCCTTCACCCATTAGCTGTCATAATCCATCTTGCCTCTGCCATCCCTCCAGCCCTCGTCAACCGTTATTCTACCTTCTGTCTCTATAGATTTGCCTATTCTAGACATTTTATTTTTTTAAAAAAGGAAATCAGTATATCAACTGGATACCTGCATCTATTTTTATTGCAGCACTATTCACAATAGCCAAAATAGGGAATCAACCTAAGTGCCCATCAACAGATGAGTTGACAAAGAAAATGTGGTATATGTACACAACGGAATACTATTTGGCCATAAAAAGGTATGAAATCTTGTCATTTGCAGCAGCATGGAAGAAACTGGAGGTCATTACATTAAGTGAAATAAGCCAGGCACAGAAAGACAATTGTATGTTCTCACTCATATGTGGGAGCTTAGAAAGTGGAGGTAGAGAGTAGAATGATAGTTATTAGAGGCTAAGAAGGGGTGGGAGGGTATGAAGAGAGGTTGGTTAATGGGTACAAACATACAGTTTATAAGGAAGACACTCTGGTGTTCAATAGCACAGTAGGGTGACTATAGTTATCAACAACATACTGCATAATTCAAAATAGCTAGAAGAGAAGATTTGAAATATTCTCAACACAAAGAAATAATAAATATTCAAGGTAATGGCTATCCTAAATACACTGATTTTATCATTACACATTGTAGACATGTATCAAAATATCACAGATATCCCATAAATATGCACAATTATTGTGTATCAATAAAAAGTAAAGCTTAAAAGAGAATGTTATAAGAATGGAATTATACAGTATGTGACTTTTTGGGATTTCTTTTTTCACTCTCTATAATGCCCTTGAGATCCATCCAAGTTGTTGTGTGTATCAATAGTTCATTCCTTTTTATTACTGAACAGTATTCTATGATATGAATGTAACACAATGTGTTTAACCATTCACCTATTCTTTATCTTTAATAATGCTCTTTTTTTTTTTTAAGACAGGGTCTCGCTCTTACTCAAGCTGGTCTCACACTCCTGAGCTCAAGCTATCCTGGCGCCTCGGCCTCCCAGAGTGCTAGGATTATAGGCATGAGCTACCATGCTCGGTCAACGCTCTATCTTAAAATCTACTTTGTCTCCTATTCATTTGGCTATGTCAGCTTCCTTTTGGTTAGTGCTTGCATGGTATAACTTTTTCAATTCTCTTGCTTTCTAAATTTCTGCATGCTTATTCTTTAGCATGTAGCTAGATTTAAAAAATCTGATAGTATCTTTTAACTAGTAAGTTTAGCTATTTTCACTTATTGTTGATTATGAATATATTTGAACTATGTCCTTTCTATTTGTCTTGCTTTTTGGAGGCTTCTCTCATCTCATTTTTCACCTTTTGTATTAAAAATATTTTTTCTTAGTGAATTGCTTTCTTTAATGCTTTAGATACTATTCACTCTATTTTTACTATTTTTAATGGTCACTCTTGAAATTTTACCATTCATATTTAACTTAAGTCTAGAACTAATCAGTATATTATCAATATATTAACAATAGGTAAGAACTCCAACTGCCATTAATTTGGACTGATCTAAACTCATGTTCTTAGGCATGCTCAAAATCTACAATTCTCAGGCTGGGTGCGGTGGCTCACACCTGCAATCCTAGCACTCTGGGAGGCCGAGGCGAGTGGATTGCTCAAGGTCAGGAGTTCAAAACTAGCCTGAGCAAGAGCAAGACTTCGTCTCTACTAAAAATAGAAAGAAATTAATTGGACAACTAAAAATATATAGAAAAAATTAGCTGGGCATGGTGGCACATGCCTGTAGTCCCAGCTACTCCGGAGGCTGAGGCAGAAGGATCGCTTGAGCCCAGGAGTTTGAGGTTGCTGTGAGCTAGGCTGATGCCATGGCACTCTAGCCCGGGCAACAGAGTAAGACTCTGTCGCAAAAAAAAAAAAAATCTATAATTCTCTTTTTCATTCTGATGTTGCAATATCACCCTCAGACCTAAGGTATTTTCATATTTCAAAATATGAATCTCAGTGGGGGCATAGAAGACAAATTGCTATTTTCTTTATAAGCAGGGTACAATGGTAACTATTTTCAAAAAGCCTAAAGAAACTCAGGATTCCCCAGATCACTTGCTTTCGTTACCAGTGTTCCCACTTTCACTAAAGAAACACTTAAAATGGATTAATTGCATGGTATGTAAATTATGCTTCAATAAAGTTGCTTTTTTTTTAAAAAAAAGAAACCTGATAAGGTGGTAAATTCAACTGATATTACAATTAAGTAACAGACAAGACCAATTTCTAAACTCATTCTTCAAGAGATTTCTGTCTGACAGCTTTAAGCGGAAAAGGATTCTTGGAGTAGGATTCCTTAATTGCTCTATTTTATCTTTTACATTAAATTCCATATTCAAGCCTACTCATTGTTTTCACTGGATGTTTTTCAGTATCTTTACAAGCAAACGTCTGATCCCACTCAGTTTCTCTTCCCCGTGAAATTGTTCTATAGGAGCAAGTACCTTGCTGTCTAGAACCTATTGTCAGAGAGAAAGCCCTCTCAGTTAATTGTAGGCTCTTAGTTTTCCACTTCAGAGTGTGGAAGGAAGTGCCATTTGCACTTTGCCCACCTCAACTCAAATATCCCGCGTTTTCTTGAGACTCTATTGCTTACCACCCCATTTCTGGTCTTACTCTTAGTATGTAGCCTTTTGCTCAAGCACAAAGAGGGAATTTAAGGAAAGATATGTGATGATATCCTACAAGTAATGGAAGAGTTGAGTAACCTGGCCTGGTAAAAGGTGGAAACAAAGCTCCAGAGACCCCAAGAGCAGGAGTTTGTATCACTTCATCTTTGTCCTCTGCCGCTAATGTGCCAGCCCTGTGTTGTCAGTCTGCATTTATCAGATCATACTCTTTAAAAAAAATAGAGAGAACATGACTGTTTCCTGATCCAGTTGTTTACCCAGACCAATAAATTAAAGCAAGGAAAGCAGGATTATTCAGTGTAAACATAGTTGTGAAAACTGTACCACTTCACTCATGCCCTGGACACACAACATATAAGATAAAAACTATAGTATAGAATGTCTAAAGAATGTTTCAACAGTCACATTTCAGGAATAATAGAACACTACCTAGCTGATACTCGATTCCTGGTGCCTATTGTTATTATTTTACTAAGTTACATCTTTCAAAGAAGTGTTCTTTTAAATCTCAGACACACCTGGACTATACTGTTGTTTTTTGATGTGATGTAAGACAAAAAAAATCCCAGACTTTAGGAAAAGAAATATTTGCCTATTGTGTGATTCTGAGCTCACTCATTAGGTCAGACTACACACCTCTATATGGGGATAGGTGTCACCTGAAAGAGATGGAAATTTCCACTGTTAATCAGAGCAAAGGAAGTTGGTTGGGTTATCAGAATAGCTGGGATCAAGCCAAGAGATGCTGAGCTCTATATGTGAGCTCAAATGCCACCTCTATCCCACCCAGAAAAAGACATTACTCTTCCAGGACTGACATCTTTTCAGGTTCTTCTTAGTAGGGTTCAAAAATTCCTGGATTCAACCTCATCCAGGGTCATCTTGTTGCCATAACAAGGGTATTCTTTATTAAATGGCCATAGGCAAAATGTCATATGGGTTGCAATGGTCTCAGCTGATCTTAAACTAAGATCAATATTAGGCCCTAGGGTTCTCCCTTAGAAGGAGAAAAAGAAAAAAAGGCCATCATATTCATTATTATCACCACTGATCTCTTCAGAAAAATCTTCAAGTATTATAAGTCATTCAACTTACGGTTGTGGATGCAAGTTTTCCAAGATTCTAATTTTACTTGACAGCTCAAATTTTACTGTTGGTGACAAACACTGTCAGTTGTTTCCCTTGAAGGCTGACTTCATTCATTTTCAAGAAAATGTCTACTAGATACCCAAGTCTGAAACACCATAATTTGCCAGTCATTCTTCAAGTAAAATGATGTTCCATAAGAAAAGCAGCTAATTCAGAGTGCAACTCAAATGATTATGCGGATATTTTCCTTAGAGACAACCATTGTCCTAAGCTATGCAGTAGAAATGCTTTGTGCATTCTTCCTATTTCATCACACAGAGTATTAAAAAACATTGAGATTTAATAAAACTTATACTTTTATTATAAATAAGGATTTTATTAAAGACATTTTAAAATGAAACTGGATTTAAAAAAAATTATCTGTAGCTGTAAAGAATGCAATCACTACTAGTATAGTTTTGGGACATTGCCTTAATCCATACTAAGGCACCAACAGTTTTACTCACCTCTGCTTTTGTACCATCACTGCAAATGCCAACCAGTGAAAACAGTAAATAACATGTTAGTATTGTTTTGAAAATAGTTTTGACCTTATATTTTCAGGGACCTGCAGTAGTCCATGGACTATACATTGAGAACCATTGATGTACAATATGATTCCAATTATATGTAAAAAATAACAGAGTTGTACATAATTAACATCTGAAAGAATTTTCACCTAGATTCAATTGTATTAACCTTTTTGACTGATGCCACAAGCCTTTACATATGGTGAATGTTTTTTTAAATTTATTTTTAATAGACAAATAAAAATTATATATATTTATGGGATACAAGATGATGCTTTGATATATGTGTACATTGTTAATTAACATATGTATTATCTCATATAGTTACCACATTTTTGTAGTTAGAACACTTCAAATCTCTCTTAGCAATTTTCCAGTACATAATATACTGTTATTAACTATATGCAACATACTTTACAATAGATCTCTTACTTTTAACAGTTGTGTAATATTTTACCTCATGAACATACTATCTATTGGTTAGCCAATTCCATAGTGTTAGATATTTAAGTTGCTTCTAGTTTTTCTCTCTTAGACAGTGTTGGAATTAACAGGCTAGTATATTCCTCTGTGTATAATTATTTGATTATTTTCTTAGGAAAAAAACCTCCAAGTGGAATAGTTGGCTGAGGGATAGGTAGATATTTCAAGCTTCTTATGAATATTACCAAACTGCTCTCCAGATAAATTGTATCGATATCTAAGGCCTATCTTTCTCTTTTCTATATGCCCTCCTCCCAGGAGTCCCTATTTCGGTCCCTGCCACAGCCTACCATACACTTACACAAAAATGACTTTGTGAGGCATTTCAGGAAAGCAGGCTGGGTTTGGAAAAATCTCTGGGACTCCTCCCATTTTCATTTTTCATTGCATTGGTGTGCCAGAGAGGGAAGGAAGGTACACCTGCTCTTAAGTGAACTGGGTGGGGGCTCCCATAAAGGCCCCACCACTCCCCCTTCTAAAAGAAGGCTGACCTAGATCTCTAACCCTAGGGAACCAACCACCGGTCTGTGCTAAGAATCATTCATTCTGCCACACCGCTTTTTCTCATTCCAAATGGTGACTCACTTTGGCATTACGCTATCCCCACAGTTGCCCCCAAAAGAGGGCCCTTCCCTGTCAGGACCTACATGAGGTCACACAATCCTTCCTCTTTATTGCCCCACAATCAAGTGTCAAACAGCAGATCTTGGTTCTTTTTTTTTTGGAAGAGTCTGTTATCTATCATACCGTATCAGTTCCTTTAGTTGCCACCCCATTTTGCCCCACATCATCTCACGCTTGGTTTATTCTAACTTTCTAACAAGTGTCCTTGTTTCAAGTCCCCACCCCTAACCCCACCCCAACTCCAATCCATCTTGCACATTGCCACCAGACTATTTTTCTATTTGTCAAAAATGTCCAGTGACTCCCAAAATATGACAGGATAATTATGTCTCCTTATCTCAGCTTGGGGTTCAGGATCTTTCTCAAACTTTCCTCACCCTGAATTTTCACCTTTATCTCTCATTACTCCTCCTCCCATGGCTTTTATTCCAGCCAAACTGGCTTCTTTCCTATCACAGGAGCAGATTTCCCACCTCTGTGCCTTTCATCAAACCATTTTCCCCTTCTGGAATGCCCTTCTATGCTGTCTTTCAGGGCCCAGCTTAAGTGTGCCCTTAAGTGTGAAGCTTTCTCAGCAACCTCTGCTTCATTTAACCAGATAGCATATATTTAACAATGAGCATATGCCAGGGTACCGTTAGCAATCCTTTTGTGTTTGTGTACCTTGTCTCTCCAGCTAGGTTTTAAATTCAAGCATCAGAACAATTTTTTTTTGTCAGTTGAAACATACAACTTTATTGATGATACACAAATGAGATCTTTGGTGGATAAATTCAAGTGGAAACAAATAATAGAAGAGTAGGCCATTCATGATGGACAGGTTCACTGTCAAGTCACAGAGGAATCAGTACAAATATTTCCATCCAAGCAGCACGATTAAAGTCACAAATGTGTTTTCAGTACAAGAGGACTATTTATTTGGTATTCATAAAATGGTTCAGCTTAAAGCAGGTGACTGTCACAGATAACATCACTCTGGATGATACATTATTCAAAACTGGCAGCTGAAAGGATCCCTTTAATATATGAACAAGTGGAAAAGCAGTAACTTTCAATTTGCAATGCTTCCAGACTGCAAAACCAAGAAATTTCTTCAAGTTTTTTGAGAGCACATAGCCAATCAGAATTTGTTCACTAGTTTTATGACTTTCACTTTCACCAAGAGGTCATGGTGATTTGCTAAGGCTCGAATTTTCTTAACGCACACTCCAGATGCAGTGCATAAGTAAAAAAGGGAACCTTTATTAAATTCTCTGTAGTTGTACACTTCTGCTCTGAGATTGTCATAGATGATCTCAAACAAAGTAAGAGCATTAATAAGAATTTCTGATTCCACATAAGAATTATAGAGGGAACTAAATGATGCTGGCACTTGGGTACTGAGAAGTTTTTTGAGCATATCTGGATTTTCAGCAAAATTTGAAAGTATTTTCAAAATCTCAACCTTGATTTTTCCACCTCCCTGAGATAGCAAACGGAAAAAGTTCGCAATGGAATTGACAAGCAGGTGCTGGTAGTCATTAGTAATAGTCATGTTTGTTAAAAATTTTAGTCCAACTACCTGTACTGCTGAGTTCAGGTTAGAGGCCATGATATCATCCATCACTTTATTCATGTATACCTGAAGCCGGCCCTGATTTTCATAATTCTCACTCAGGTTATTCATAGCCATTAAGGCTTTTTCCTTAATGTGGGGATCAGTTTTGTTGATCATGTTTGCAATAATTGGGAGGCCTCCCAATTTGCGAATTGTCTCCTGGTTGCATGAATAATTGGCATTGTTGCTCAGGGTGAGCAAAGCTACCTGCTGGATGAAAGGATCATCCGATTTCTGAAGCAAGGCAAGGACTTTCCTGAGATCTCGGACACCCAGAATCTCATCAATTTCATAAGGAAAGGGGCGCCTCTGCATAGAAACAGGTCTTTTCCCCCTGCCTCTGCGCTGGGTCTCAGGCTCAGAGTCTGAATCTGACTCTGTGTCAGTCCACCCAGACTCCCCTTCCTCAGAGTCAGGGACCTCCACCAGGAAAGCCTGTCCCCCATTAGCAGAGGCTGCAGCAGCTGCTGCAGCCCCATCTCCAGGGCGGAAGCCCATTCCCAATTCATCTACTTCAACCTTGCTTTTCTTGCCCTTGCCCTTGCCCCCATTCCGGGACCTGGTTCCACCCTTGGCTCCACCTTTGGGTACAGCTCCAGTCGCTGACCCGGCCTTAGGTATAGCCCCAGTATGAGCCCCAGGGGTTGCTTTCTTGGCAGCAGCTGTTCCAGGAACTGCCCCTGTTCTAAGGGACCCTGAAGTGCCAGGAACCTCTGCAGCCCCAGTAGGTGCTGCTGCCCCAGTAGGCATTGTGGGCACAGGAGCTTCAGCTGCTTCTGGAGGCACTGCCACTCCTGGAGCCTCTGCCACCTCGGTAGGTGCTGCTACCCTGGTAGGCGCTGCCACCCTGGTAGGTGCTGCCACCCTGGTAGGGGCTGCCACCTTTGTAGGTGCTGCCACCCTTGTAGGCGCTGCTACCTTGGGGGCCTCAGCTGCTTCAATGGGTGCTGCCACCTTGGTAGGGGCTACTGTCCCAAGAGGTGCCACTGTCCTGGGAGGCGCCGCTGCCCCAGGAGCCTCTGCTGTGCTGGGGGCTTCTGCCACTTTGGGAGTCCTTGTCATTGCAGGGGCCTCTGCAGCTGTGGGAGCCTCTGGCACCCCGGGAGGTGGTGCTATTGTAGAAGCCACTGCAGCCCCAACTACTGATTCGGTCTTAGGCCCAACTCCGGCCCCATTTGCCTCTGGGGCCTGACTTCTTGCCCCACTCTGAACCTCAGCGCTGGATGCAGCTGGGGCCACTGCCTCAGCTCCAGCCGCCTCCAGAGCAGGGGCTTCATCCTGGGCTCTGTCCTCTGCCCCAGCGCTGACTGGGGTTGGGGGACTGAATCCTGGCCCAAGGTCAATTGTGAATCCGGCCCTTAGCCCAGCTCTAGCCCTGGCTCCAGTCCCAGCCACAGCCCGGTTCTTAGGCTTGACCATTCTCTTTTTCGTCTGGTCTCTTCCCCTGGTGTATTTGTAGACGCAGTACCAGGCACCAGCTCCGATCACTATCCCCGCCGCTACGCAGCCAGCATCCCGAACACGGCTCATGGCGCAGCTGGGGTGATTTTCTGATCCAGGGTGCAGAACTGGCTTGCCCAAATGGATGTGTGCACGTCTGGACAAGGCTCTTCAGCTCAGGCTTGCAAATTCTGCGAGAGGCTGCAAGCTGAGCAGGACCTAGGGGTAAAGGATAAAATTGAGGCTTAAAGGCTCTGGCTCACTTCGTGTCTAACCAGGCCCACTTAGAGGAGAGTTTGGAAACACAATGCACGGTGGGAGGACCAGCACCCAGACAAAGGTGCAGAGGCCTGCAGTTTGCTGATTCAGAGACCTAGTCGGTCAATTTTCTGTATCTTCAACTCTAGCCCGTCTTGCCAATGCCAACGCCTACAACTTCCCAGCACTTAAATGGGAGGATGAGAGGCAGTAGGGACCTGGGGTAAGCAGGTGGAGAGCGGGAAAAACAGTAGAGATGCCAGATTCTGCTCTGATGCCCCAGCCCCCCCCCCCGCTCCCAGGTCCCTATATCTTATTCATGCACATACCAACCTGCTGGGATGAGGAGCCGTTTGCTCTTTTCCTGTGGTTGTATAGAGCCCCAAAGGCAGACAGACCTGCGGACAAATCATGGAAAGGCGTTATTGAACCTTTGATGGATTCCCGTTCCTTTCCTGATTTGAACCCCTGTGGGTCAAAAGTTTCTTCCTCTCAGGGCTCCTCTTTTCCTCCTCCTCCTATTAACTAAGAAGGTGGATGCCACGCCCCTTTCTCTGCACCAAAAAGCAAGGGCCCAGGGGCAAGGGTGTCTGTTAAAGAGGGAGAAGATGCAGGAGGAGAAACCTCTGGTCCCAGACTCTGCTCTGGTTTCAGCCACACCCACACCAGTGGTTCCCAGACAATTCCCACCCCCAACACTGACCTCTAAGGATTCAGAGCTGTTTCTCCTTCCTTCAGTTCAGTTAGAGCTTCATCCTAAGGACAGACTGAAGGGCAGAAATATAGACTGCAGACGCTGGAGACAGAGCCTGGTGGATGGATCAGCACCCAAGACAAGAGTCCCAGTAATTGCCTTTTAGTATTCACAGACCAGAATGTCAAACTATTCCACCTCTCAATTCCCTCAACTCTTCTCACCCCTCCCACCCCAATTCCCCCTTCCTGCGCAGGCTCCCCACTCAACCCCTCCTTCCGCTTTGCCCCGCCCCGTCCGCCATTTCTCCTGGACACACCGCCACACCCCTTCTCCTGCACCGAAGTGGAAGGGGGCGGGGCGAGGGTGCAGCGAAAGCTGGATGGGAAGCTGCATGGGAGATTCCTGCCAAACAATCCTAGTGCCCCCCCCAGGATCGCCAGTCCTTCACTCCCCAGCCCCCAGGCCTAGCATTAACCTGCAGAAGCCTGAAGAACGGGGGCCCCAAAGTCTGTCTTTTCCGTTTCAGGGTCGTGATTTTCCACGATTTCTCCGCTCCGGGCTCCGCCTTCAACCCCCCACCCAAATCCCCTGATAACCGCCATTTCTCTCGCTTGCATACCCGAACTCCTTTTCCACGACTGAAAAGACTCGAGTGAACGGTTGTGTGGGCCGGAGGTGTCTGGAAAGCAGTCTGGGAGTTAGCACGGGTGTTTAATACCAGATTTTCTCAGGGTACCCCTCCCGTGAAGCCCAGACAGCACCAAACCCGCCATCTCTCCAACAGAGGCTGACACATCTATTTCCCAGCTCCCTCAAAGGACAGAGGGTGGGTCAGGGGAGGGGAGGGGGCGGAGGCCATGGTAGGGGGAGATGTCTGCAAAGTGAGGGTGGGATTGAATGATCCAGATTGTTTCCAAATTGCATGCCCCTCAGGTCACCCTTTCCCAACCTCCCCGCTGGCCTTATATGCGCTGCCACGTTTATTTCTCTTCCCTCCTCCTCTCCAAACAGGATGGGATGTGGGGTGCGGGGCCTGAATGTCAAAAACAAAACCAGAAAACACTGGCTGCGAGAGGAAGTAAGCGGATTCTTCTCAAAGTCTATCAGTCTTTTCGTTCCCCCCTCCCCCTCTCCCCGCCGCCCACCAAAATGAGCTGCGTCTGAGCGCCCCGAGTCTGGAAAGCCGGCCGGGAGCTGGCGAGGCGGACACACTCGCGGCCTCGGACGCCCGCATCCCTAGGCTACCCCTATTCAGGGGTCCCAGGTCGTGTCCACCCTCACACCCACCTGCCCGAATCTGGGAGAATTTTCTCCTCCTCCTCCTCGCCTAGGTTAAATGCACGGCAGTGCGCGGCGCGATAGAGTTGGTACCCAGAGGAGGACGGAGAACGGCGGTCAGGGCTTTAAGTATCTTTGCCCACGTCAGCTCCTGGTCACGTGAGGGTTGCATCGCCAGTCATCTTGGGTCCCCAATTTCCACTCCCACCAAGAGTATGAGCCCCCTCTTTTATCCTCACTCCCACCTCACACCACCACATCAGGTCCTGTCACTCATTTTTTGTCTTTTTAGTCCTGGAGGCCAAAAGTAGCCCCATCTCCCTGCTGTTAGAATTTGCCTTTCTCTGGTTACGGACGAGGGGCTGCATCTTCTCAGAGGGCTATTGACAATTTTTACTTTTGTGTTGGGGAATTGTCTCATCCTTTCCTGGCCTGTTGTACACTCTTCCCTCTCTCCACCTCCAATCCCCCAGCCCCAAGTACCCCTTGCCCATATTCCTTGCACTGGGTCCCTCTCCCTGCTCCAGTGTAGGTAAGGGGCAGAGTGTCAGAAAGGAGAAAAGCAGTGGGAGGGGGCCTGTACTTCTGGAATACTCCTCTGTTTTGTTTTGTAAAACTATCACCACTCTTTATTTTTTGTAGTAAGGAAATCCAATAAAACAAGAATTCAGTATGGGAAACAGCAACAAAAAAAGGTGGGCAAGTTTTGTCAAAAAAAAAAAAAGACATCCCACTTTCATTGGGAGGTACCATTAATTTTGGTTAATTTTTACCACATAGAACATAGATTTTATTGGTCACATAGGAAATAGTTTTCAGAACATGCTAAGGTATTTGAACATCTAAAAATGGAATTTTCTCAACAAGATAAGCATATTTCCATATGATCTGTACAGTGATCCACAGAGAGATGTTCAGTTGTCCAATCTTATTTATTTTGGACAAATAATATCCTACTTTTTCTCCTTCTGGGGCAGCTTTTAAGTTGGATAAATAAATGATTCTGTCTTGTTCTGTTAGAGACGCACATTTATTTAATATTTCCAAACCACTGCTGACTGTTGTGTGAACCTCTTGTAATTTGATGGCTGTAACCATGACAGTTTTGAACACCTGTTCCCGGATTAGGTTCCAGTTTAGTGATTCAGCTCTGGGCAAAAGGAAGAGCTGTGAGGTCAAGGAAACTAAGGGTGTGAAGGGTACGGGGTGGTCAAATCCTTCTTGACCTGTCAAGAGGGTGGAGGAAGGTGATTTCCCCTTCCCCCTCCCATATTCCAGAGCTTCTCATCCCCTCCATTGAGGAGGTTGGTCAACTCAGTTGGTCACTCCCAAAATATATCTGGGCAGGTGACCAAGGTGGGGACCTGGGTAAATGCCTTTGGCTCCTTCCTTCCCTCCTTCAAATTTCCAGGGATAACTCACGGATGCCGTTCTCACCTGACCCTGCAGCTGAGGATTTCCAGGAAACCTGAAGAAGTGCTTGCTGGAGGAAGCTCCCAGGCCTGCCTGCTGTCTGTCCTTATTCATGGTGCTTGATCAACATTGCTCCTAATACTGTCTGCTACTACCACCTGGTCTTTGAGGTGCAGCCTCCTGAGCCTTTCATCTCCTTACCTCCAGGGCACCCATAAAGAGTCTAGCTTGCTGCAGGGTCACTGCCTGACAGTTCACATCCACCTTGGTGTCCCCTCAGCCAAATACCCAGCCCCAAGGAACAATCCCCACTGACCATACTGATTAACCCAGAGTAGGTGTTCTCATCTGGCCAACTCTGAGGACCACCTGAAATTGTATTCACCTGCAAGGTTTTGTTTTCGGTTGTATGTATGGTTAGATGCATTATTCTCAGAAATGGAGATCATTGAACTCATCAGTTTCTCAAGGGGTCTGTGACCCCTTCCCCAAATATTAAGAACAAATACAGTGGCCTAGAGGGTCTGTGTTATATATATATATATATATATATATATATATATATATAATGGTCCAGATTAGGAATTTTGCTTTTTGCTCTGGCAATAAAGTAATATATACTAGTGGTTAAAAATATTCAAAACAATAAGGAAATGTATAAAGTAAACAGGGAAAGAACCCTGTTCTATCTTTCCCACTCCTAGCCACTGCTAACTCTTTCCAACTTTCCTTTTATGCCAATATTAGTAAGTGCCTTTATCCTTATTAGTCAAGCTCCAAATTGAGCAACAATAACAAAAAAATAAGAGTAGGGATTTGTATTGCAGTGGCAGTAAATCTGCAGATTAATTTGAGTGACATTAACACCTTAACATTGAGATTTACCCCCCAGGAATATGGTATTTACACTCCATTTTGCTCCATTCTATTTTTATATTTTTTAATCAAATTTTATAAGTTTCTTTAGCTAAGTAATTCATATTACTTGTTAGGTTTTTCTTAGGTATTTACTAGTCTTTGTGGCTGAAATGCTATTTCCTTTTTTAAATTACAATTTCTGATAGGAAATTTTGTTTAAGGGAAAATGTTCTACTATTGTATATTTATTTTGTATCTGCCAATATTTATGATCTATCTATTAATTCTAATAGTTTTTAGGTAATACCTTTGGTTTTCCTAAGTACAGATTATACATAATCATCTGTAAATAATGATTTTTTTCATTTCCAATATTTATGCCCCTTTTTCCTTTTCTGCATGTGTTAAATTGACCTTGAGAGCCTTCTGATCTTGTTCTTGAAGTCAATGGGAATGACTCTTTTGATTTATCATTTAGTGTAACTTTTGCTGTTTCTGATATATTCTCTTTTTTTCAAGGTTACTTTCACTTATGTTTACCAGCATCTCTCTCTCCCCCCGCCTGTCTCTCTCTCTCTCACACATACACACACACACACACACACACACACACACACACACACACATAGTACAAAGAAATACTATCAGTGAATGGAGACAAGTCATAAGTTCTGCGGTCTTAGTAGCCCACAGGGAGTGGAGTGATGAATCTGCCAGGTAAGAAGAGCTTCTAATATATTCTTCATCAGGTTAAGGATATTTTCTTTTCTTTTTTTTTGAGACATAGTCTCACTCTGTTGCCTGGGCTAGAGTGCCGTGGCATCAGCCTAGCTCACAGCAACCTCAAACTCCTGGGCTCAAGCAATCCTTCTGCCTCAGCCTCCCGAGTAGCTGGGACTACAGGCATGCACCACCATGCCCGGCTAATTTTTTCTATATATTTTTAGTTGACCAATTCATTTCTTTCTATTTTTAGTAGAGACGGGGTCTCACTCTTGCTCAGGCTGGTTTCGAACTCCTGACCTTGAGCGATCCTCCCGCCTCAGCCTCCCAGAGTGCTAGGATTACAGGCGTGAGCCACCGCGCCTGGACAACCAAAACATTTTTAGAGGGAGAGAAAAAAAGTGACTGGTACCTTCTATTTAAATGAGTTTATTTCTAGGTGGTGACATTTTTAAATTTTTAATTAATTTTTAATTTAAATTACAGGTGCTTTAAATTTTCTTCTTTACATAAACC
>CAUYMX010075963.1:0-12034 GCA_963573855.1 Lepilemur septentrionalis
ATTGTTCAATTCAATTCAAATACCTGTAGCAAAACACTGAGCTACCCACATTTAGTGACGTGACACCTCAAAAAGGAGGGAACCATGAATAAACATAAAACCCAAGAAAATAGTAAATAGTGTAACAAAGGTACCAATGCGGAAGAGGATTAAGAGGATATAAATTATCATTGGTTAACTTGAGTTAGCAGATTCATGTTTATAGCTCTATATAGCATGTGGTTAAACAAAATGACCCCACTTACAAACATCCTTTACATTTCTGATACCACACCAAATTATGAGAAAGCTATGCAGTCATTACCATGTTAAATAGCAATTACATTGTTTTATTCAGTTAATCACCCTGGGCTCTTCATTATTTAAATACTTTAAATATTGATTAATAAAATAAATCAATAAAAATTGATTGATAAAAATTATTTTATTAATAAAATAAAATAAAAATTGATTAATAAAGTAAACCACTCAGCTTCTGAAAGTCCCTGATTTTAACCACAGGTTGGTCTAATGAAGATGTGAGTGCCAATATCTCCATTTCTTAAAAGGATCTTCTAGTGCAGGCGCATGGCTCCAAACTCCTTAGCATCACTCATAAGCAGAGGGCCTATATTTACAACTTAGTCATGTACATTTTAGGTATCTCAAACCTCCAATTCTAAAATCAAACTCTTTTCCCCCATCAAAATTGATCCCCCTACAAATGGCTTCCACTTTAATATCACTGCATTTCCAATCATCTATATAGAAATGTTTGAGATATCCTTGACCTGTGGTCAGTCACTGTCTTTAAAAAATCTAGTGACATATTTCATAAAATGTCCTTTCTGCTGCATTCACGTTACCACCATCTAGAACTTCATCTCTCACATGGAATATTAATATATCCTCTTTACTGGTCTCCCTAGTTTTCAGCCTCTTCTCATACACTTTCCGCAATTCTATTAATAGTTGTTCTTTACATTTTTTAATTATAAAATGACACGCATATTAACGTTTTGTTTGCATTAAAAATAATCTTTAAAGTACACCCAGGATTAATAATTTAAGATTAAATGTTACAATTAATAGTTCTATAATATTTAACTGAGTGCATATGCCAGAGTTTAAGTCTTTGCCCCCTCACACAAATGATACTGCAATCAATAACTTTTGTCCATTTTTAACATTATTACTTTAGGATAGAAATTTCATTACAGAGTCACAGGGTAGGGTATGATTACTTTGAAATATATTTCTAAAATAACTGCTTTTGAAAAGAATTGTACTTCACTTGCAACATGAGTTATCCCTTTTTATAGAACTCTTGTTACACAAGATGATGGGGTGGGGTTGGGAAGGAGGGACTTTACTAATTTAATAAATAACGGCTTATGCTAATTTAAGAAACAGTGGTCTATAATGACATATACAATTGATAACTTTTTATTTTGCCTTTGTTTAATTACTAGTGATGTGGATAATTTTTCTATACATTACTTTTACAAACAGACTGTTCATGTCAATTGAGGCCTTAGAAATTTGCATGACTTCTCTTTCCTTACAATTTTGGCTAATTTTATTTGAGCCACAGAGTCCAAAAATTTTTAATGTAATCAAAGTTTCTTTTCTAAGGCCTAGGACGCCCTCCTTTCTCCAGGTTTGAGTCATTTATAATGTCTTCTGGTTTTTCTATGGTGGAACCAGCAGAATTTTTCTTGGTGTATGGTAAACTGAAGAAGGGAAGAAAATGAAAAGGGAAGCCTTTTCCACTGTTGGGATCAACCTCATGCAAGTGGTAAGGATAGAGGATCTGGTCCCCTCTGTTAGGCAGCAGGTAGCCAGAGCCATGGCAAAGGACCCAAATATACTTCTACCAATTAACTCTAAGAGGCTTCATGTTCTGCTAACTGTGATCATCCTCAACCTCACAAAGCCTTTGACCCACTGCTGCCAAACCACAGTCCTTCAGTAGCCAAGTTTCCACTCTATTTCTCTCCTCTTACTTTATACAAATGCATCAGGAGTAATAATTTAAGAGTTTCAGTTTAAAATCTCTAGGGTCTCGGGGCCTCTGCCTATGGTTTTAGGACTCATGCAATGGAATGATCAATTTCAGAAAAAATTTCCATAAGAGGCTGGGAAGAGAGCTCCCTCCCCCCCAATGCTGTATGTCTGCTCTAGGCCCTTTCCTTTGGATATAAAACAAGGCCCTAAACCAGGTAGGTGATAGAACAGGAAATCCTATCTTTCCTTACTTGCTCATAGTCAAGCTCAGGTGTATTATAAATGACCTGGGCATCTCAGTATCTTCCCCATGTTTCTCTAAAGAGAAATGTAATTCCAGATTGTTATTTTCCATATTCTCAACGAAATCTAAAACATCCCTTAACTGCAGTTTAGCCTCAAGTAATTATAAAAGCTGATTTTAAATTTTTGCAATTTTCACTTTGTGAGTTAAAAAAATATACAGCCATACCACTTAAAAGCAGTGGAGTACTTTTGTACTTCCTATATTTATTTTTCATTTGTTTTCCTATTTTAATATAGGAACCCAAAGAATTTAAGATGATAAATAGTACAGCTTTTCTTTCTCTTCAATGGGAATGCCTCTAAATATAATGGTGAATCATGATTTTAAATGAATGTCTATGTCACTTAACATTTGATCTCTTAATGTAAAATACAATGCTATTTATTGATTGATTGATTGAGACAGAGTCTTGCTCTGTCTCCCAGGCTACAGTGCTGTGGTGTCAGCCTACCTCACTGCAACCTCATACTCCTGGGCTCAAGCAATCCTCCTGCCTCAGCCTCCCTAGTAGCTGGTACTATAGGTTCCCACCACTGACGCCCGGCTAATTTTTTTCTATTTTTAGTAGAGATGGGGTCTTGCCATTGCTCAGGTTGGTCTTGAACTCTCAACCTCAAGCAATCCTCCCGCATCAGCCAGCCACCCAGAGTGCTACCTACCTGCCTTGGCTTCCCAGAGTGCTAAGATTACAAGCATGAACCACCGTGCCAGGCCTCAACAATGCTATTTATGTTACTCAGTAAAACAGAATTGGAAAAACATTGGAAATGATGATTAATAAGATGAATAAATCTTTAATTGAAAAATTACAAAGACCAATCAAAATGTACTTAATTATCTCCTGATAAGTCTGCTACTTCATTGTAGTAATGACTCTTCAACTTCATGTGCCAACTGAATTATAAATTCTACATGTTGAGTTCCTTTAAAAGATATACCTTTTTTCTTAAAAGGGGATTTTAAAAAAGATACATTTTATATCCTCCTCATTTGATCAATTTAAAAAGTAGTCTACGCCTCGTTTTATGAAAGCCTATATAAAAACATCCAAACCATAAAACAAAGAAATCAAGGAAGGACTTCTTCCTTTTTTAAGGTTGGCATGGTTCTTTTATTTTATTGTTTTTTATTTTTTGTTTTTGAGACAGGGTCTTGCTGTCACCCATGCTGGAGTGCAGTGGTGAGATCATACAGCTCACCGCAGCCTCAAATTTCTGGGCTCAATTGATCCTCCTGCCTCAGCTTCCTGAGTAGCTGGGTATGGTTCTTTTAATGACACCTTTCTTAGTCCATTTAAGCATAATTTAGATTAATTTCTTGAAACTTTAATATGTATCAATCAATTACACAAGATACATATAAACTCTAAGCTATTTGATCATATAAGCCAATAAAACAACATTTTCTGATTATCTCATTGCAGGACCCCTCTTTTATATTACTAGTATTATTTATTAATACCTACTATGTTAAAGCTCCCAAGATACAAATATAAATAAAACACTTCATTTTAAAAATGTAATTTAACTTGAAAACTAACCACAACCATCACTGGAAACTTACAAAATTATCAAACAATTCTAGAAGAAGTTCAAAATAAACCATATTAATGGGATGGAAAAATTAGATTTCTATTTAAATACCTAAATATTTAAACCATATTATACAATTTTGCTAACAAAATGTGTCCATCACAAATCTATTTTCACAAATATAATCAAATTCAGCGACAGCTATTAGCATTGTCAGCAATGCAAATCCAATTTTTATTTTCCTTACTAGTTATTTCTAAAAGGAATTCTGCTCTTTTTCCAGGTAAAATGTCAATTGCATTAGAAGATAAAGAAGACATCTCAGGAAATTCTTTACTTTTGGTTTCTCATGTCAGACCAATGGAACTAGGTATAGTACGATGGGCCAAAAGTATAATGAAACAGATCTAATTTCAAATTGGAATGTAAGATTGGTTTCTAATCTAAGAAAGTTGACAGTTTTTCCTGATAAAAACACTTAGAATTTGTTTCTTCCTGTTTTTACCAGCCTATATTGAAAAAAATCATTTATATACCGAATGATTCCTTTAACAAAATGTAAGTTTCCTAGAAATATTAGCTAATTTCCAACCTTTACTCTTTAAATATTAAAAGAAATCTGATGGCTAAACTTACACATAGTATAATGAACATGATCACTTGACTGTTCTGGGGGGTCTAAGACAAACAATTTTACATCTGAAAGTAAATAATATCAGAGCTACAATGAAGTCAAGGATGGTTTTAGTCACCCAATTAATCAAACTCAGTGAAAATCCCCTCTTTGCTTCTAATTTCTTATTGAAGCTAGAAGCAAAACACTTACTGAAGCTAGAAGCAAAAAACCAAATAAACCAACAGAAAAACTTACTTCTAACCCAAATAAAATGCTGAAAAGCATTTTAAAACACAAACATTAAATATACCACAGAATAAAAACAACTCCCATTTCAAGTAAATGCTATAGTGTTTTTTAATGACTTAACTCATTGGCTGGGTGGGTGCAGTGGTTCATGCCTGTAATCCCAGCAGGTTGGGAGACCAAGGTGGGAGGATTGCTTGAGGCCAGGAGTTCGAGACCAGCCTGAGCAAGAGTGAGACCCCACCTCTACAAAAATAGAAAAATTAGCCAGGCGTGGTGGTGCAAGGCTATAGTCTCCAGCTACTCGAGAGGCTGAGGCAAGAGAATCCCTTGAGCCCAGGAGTTGGAGGTTGCAGTGAGCTATGATGATGCACTGTGCTATCTAGCCTGGGCAACAGAGTGGACCCTGTCTCAAAAACATAAAATAAAATCTCATTAACTCATTATAGATGTTGGGGTCTGTACTACCTTTTAATTAAATATGAGCATGAAATCTGGGAAAAATATAACATGGTGGTTAAAATAACCAACATGTCAGGTAATGTCATTAACATAAATGAATTACAAAACTGCTAAAGACCAAACATGAAGGCACACAGCATATTAAAGGATTCATAACTAAGTGGAGACATACTGCCTATGAACAAGGCATTATAAAATTTCTGACACATTTCTCTACTATTAAAAAAACATAATAAGTACTTCACTTACAATGGCATTTAGTTTTTCTCTAATTTTCACAAGGAGTAAGCACTGATTGTTTTGTGTGGCTCTTCCAAGCCCTCAGCTCATGAGGAGCCTTGGTTCTCAACCCTGACTACACACTAGATCCACAATCTGGGGCTGAGAGATGAGGCAGGCACTGTAGTAATGGATTTTAAGTGCTCCCTAAGAGATTCCAATATGTGGCCAACAGAAATCATTAAAGAAAAAGGGAAGGAGTTAAATTGTTCACACCTGTCCTATCTGAAAACAAAAATTATCTATAGTTAGCCATTTTCTTACGCAATTACTGCTTTCTATCAGTAAATATTATATAATATAAATATTATATATTCAACTTTCACTATACATTATACCCCACATACCAAACGAGTGGGATGGAGTAGAAAGAAATTATATAGAAAAAAAGAGAATCAAAATGTGACTAAAAACAACTTTATTGAAGCCAGTCACTGTCATGATAATGAACAGATTCAGGTTCTGTACTTCATTTCCCCATTAGTTTAAGAGAAAAACTAAGCTATGATTTGTTATTCCATCTCCTATGGAGAAAATTACTTTTTGAAATAATGTTGTACCCAATTATCTGTCTTGTCTGGTGTATGTAATCCATATATATCTCCCCACCTGATGCAGGTATCTCTACGTCAGTCGTGGAACCCCCTAATAATTCAACTTTTATTCCAACTGTAGCAAATGAAGGAGGAAAACACTGGACTATGCCAGAAGTCAGGGCTCTAATAGACATCTGGTCTGATAAAAGCATACAACAACAACTAGAGGGAACAGTGAGAAATAAAAGGATATTTGAACAAATTGCTGCCAAGCTTCAGAAATTTGGAATAGAGAGAGACTGGAAGCAGTGCAGAACAAAGTATAAAAACCTAAAACATGAATACAAGATTGTAAGAACAGCTCAAGACCTAGGCGTGACTAAGAGTATGAAATTTTTTACGGAGTTGGATGCAATTCTGGGACACAATAAAACAGAAAAATCACAACAGGAATCCCAAGATGGAGAACAAGTCGCAGAATGTGCCAATGTAAAAATGGAAGAGAACCAGACAGGTAGGAAAGTGAAGAAAACTTAACATTGTGTTATATTATACAGGTCGAGTATCCTGTTTTCAAAATCCTTGAAACCAGAGTTGTTTCAGCGTTAGAATTTTTTAAAATTTTGGAATATTTTGCATATATATACTGAGATATCTTGGGGATGGGACCCAAGTCTAAACAGGAAATTCATCTATGTTTTATATACACCTTATACACATAGGCTGAAGGTAATTTTATACAGTATTTTTAATAATTTTGTGCATAAAATAAAATTTTGACTACAACCCATCACATGGAGTAAAGTGTGGAATTTTCCATTTGTGGCATCATGTTAGCGCTCAAAAAGTTACAGATTTTGGAGGATTTCAAATAAGGGATGCTCAATCTGTATTGAAAATATTCAGTAGCATAAGACAAATACAATCTAAGTTAAATAGGTTTCATTACATGCTACTCAACAAGCTAGTTGCTGAACTTATTATGAAACAGATTTAATGTATTTTTGATCTCCTCCAGAACATAAAAAGCAGTACAAAGTTATATGAAAGGAAATAAAATTGGATTTCCAGAATAAAGTTTAAAACAGATCAATTTTAATAAAGCAAACATGCACGCCAAGATGGCAGAAGTTAAAGTAAGTTTTTACACTATTACTAATTGTGATCAAACTGAGTAAACAGAAAAAGGGCATTGAAAAACTTGAAATACAAAACCCATGAGAATGTCTTGAAAGTGGAAAGTTTTTCCAGGACACATCATTAAGTTCTTTAATATAAATTTAACCCAAATGATTGTGATATAGTATATACACACGAAGACATGATAGCATGAAATAAACTGAATGAGTTCTAGACCAGGAGTCTGGAAATCAAAGTTCTAACTCAGTCACTATGGAACCTTGAAGCAACCAAGTGTCTTCTCTAGACCTAACTCTAGGATGGGGACAAGACAGTTTTGAAGATCTCTACTAACCATAATGTTTCTAGCTTTTATTATCTGGCTTAAACGATGCAGTCCTAATTTTGAGAGTGTGAGTTTGTGTCTGGGGAAGAGAAAGTGGAATGATAGTTAAGATTGGGAAGTGCCAGTGATAGTCTCAAAATATTTCACTGGTGGACAATAGCATCTGCCCCATTAAAATTAAAATGTAAGAGACTAGAGATAAAGTAGCCCAACAGCAGGAGGACAGTATGTTCATACAGTCATGCTGGAGACGCAGCTGAAGATGATTCCATTAGTAATATGTCAGAAGACTTGTCAGAGACTCATATATACCCGATATCTATGGTGACTTAAGACAAAAAAAAAAAAAAAGCTAAGGGTAGGGAATCTAACCTATGAAAAAGCAAACAATCACATTTAGTATCGAGTTCACTCTAAAAGGAAAATAAAACGTTAGAATTTAGAACTTAATTCTGAAAGTGAATAAAAAACCACTATATATCTCCCTGTGTTCATACAGTCATTGCTGGAGAAGCAACTGAAGACGGAATGGTTGGTGACAAGTCAGAAGATGTAGGAGATACAGATATAAAACAAAGTCCTGAGACAGGTAAAATAATATTCTTTTTTTCTTGGTGTGTGACATAATACGTACATAAGATGCTATTATAAGATGCTGCTATGGACTGAATCGTGTCCCCATGAAATTCATGTGTTGAAGCCCTAACCCCCAATATGGTGGTATTTAGAGACAGGGCCTTTGAAGGATAATTAGGTTTAGATGAGGTGCCCTCATGATGGGTTTTAGATTTTATTATATACATAAAATAGTAGACAATATAATACCTAAGGCCGGGCGCAGTGGCTCACGTCTGTAATCCTAGCACTCTTGGAGGCTGAGGTGGGTGGATTGCTCAAGGTTAGGAGTTTGAGACCAGCCTGAGCAAGGGTGAGACCCTGTCTATACTAAAAATAGAAAAAATTAGCCAGGTGTGATGGCACACACCTGCAGTTCCAACTACTCAGGAGGCTGGAGGCAGGAGGATCACTTGAACCCAGGAGTTTGAGGTTGCTGTAAGTTAGGCTGATGCCACAGTACTCCAGCCCCAACAACAGAGTGAGATTCTGTCTCAAAAAAAAAAAAAGAGAAAGAAAGAAAGAAAGAAACACCACACTGGTCATCTAAGAATAATCCTAAAACTGCCTATTTTCCTTTTGGCTGTAATAAAACATATTTCCAAAAGTGAAGTTTTCACTATCCCCATAATTTAAAAAATTAGCAATGAGATGACCAGCAGAGGGCATTAAAGTATCTATTGTTACTATCTCAAAAGGTATGACAAGAATCATGTTTTGTTTAACTCATTTATTTCTTTCAATAATCCAAAAATTGGAAATAATTTTCTTTAAACATGGAATATTTAAACATCTTTGTATACCTTGCATGCAATTTGGATAATCTTAGCAGTGAAATTATTACATAAATTAATGCACTTTAGTCATATGAAATACAGTATTACTGAGGACATATTTCATTTTAACCCAATAGAAGATCCAGCTAGAGAACTGACTGCTAAAATTTCAGAAAACCCAAGAACCATGATATAAATGTAAAAAAAGAAAGCTCAGATGTAGGTAAGCTGCTAAACTTAAATATAGGCAACTTATTAATTACAAAGGCATGATTTTTCTAATTCGTACTGTTGATAATATTTCAATAAACTATTTAAGAAGCTGTGGCATAATAAAGAATGTATCTGGTTTTGGTCCCCTATTCCTGGCACAGAGCATCAAAAACTTTTGGAATTTCCAGTGACAGATAGATGCATCTTTGCTGTGCTAATGAGGCCACTCAAGGTGGGCACCCAGATAGCTTCAGGAAGGGAGTTGTCACCAGAAAGCCCAACCATGTGATTAGAGGGTTGGAATATTGAGTCAGCCTGACCTCCAGGGAGGGGAGCAGGACTGCAGGTCCACTTCAATCTATAGCCAATGATTTAATCAATCATGCCAACAAGATCTCTGGCTTAGAGGAGCTTCCTAGGTGGTGATGTGTCCTGATGCCACGTGGAGAGGACATGGAAGTTCAGTGCAGCACAGTTCTTAGTTCCTTCATAACTTCCCTCAGGTATCACCGTATTAACCTCTACACTTGACCTACCTACACTTTATCTCCTTTTCCAATTCTTACATCCCACAAACACTTCTTTTTTGAGATACAATTTACTACCATCAAATTCACCCCATTAAATCTGTGGTTTTTAGTATACTCACAGAGTCATAGAACAATCACCACACCATCCAATTTTGGAACATTTTGATCACTCCCAAAAGAAACCCCATATCCATTAGTAGACATTTAACTGCTTGATCATACCTTTGCAGTCCCTGGCAACCACTAATCTACTCTCTATTTTATGGATTTGCCTATTCTGGACATTTCATATAAATGGTATCATACAATATGTGCCTTCTTTTATAAGGTTTTCATGGTTCATCCATGTTCTAACACTTATCAGTACTTCATTCTTTTTTATGGCTGAATAATATACCATTTCATGGATATACCATATTTTGTTTTCCACTCATCAGCTGATTGACTTTTGGGGTGTTTCTACTTTCTGGCTCTTATGAATACTGTTGTTATGAACATTCAGGTACAAGTTTTAAATTTTTTCCATTTGGTAAAATGCATATAACATAAAATTTACCATTTTACCCATTTTTAAGTGTCCATTCACATTGTTATGCAAACATCACCACTCTCCATCTCTAAAACTCTTTTTTTTTTTTTTTTTGAGACAGGGTCTCACTCTGTTGCCCAGGCTAGAGTGCCATGGCATCAGCCTAGCTCACAGCAACGTCAAATTCCTGGGCTCAAGCAATCCTTCTGCCTCAGCCTCCCGAGTAGCTGGGACTACAGGCATGCGCCACCATGCCCGGCTAATTTTTTCTATATATTTTTAGTTGCCCAATTAATTTCTTTCTACTAGAGACGTGGGCGGGGGGCCAGGTATCACTCTTGCCCAGGCTGGTTTCGAACTCCTGACCTTGAGCAATCCTCCCACCTTGGCCTCCCAGAGTGCTAGGATTACAGGTTTGAGCCACCACGCCCAGCCATCTCTAGAACTTTTTCATCATCCCAAATCGTCTGTACTCATTAAACAGTAATTCCCCATTCCCCCCTCTCCCTAGCTTATGGCAACCACTATTCTACTTTCTTTCTCTATGAATCTGACTACTCTAGGTATCAGATGTATTAATAAAGGGAATCATACAATGTTTGTTGTGGCTGGCTTATTTCACTTGGCATAACATCTTCAAGGTTCATCCATGTTGCAGTATATATCAGAATTTCGTTCCTTTTTAAGGCTGAATAACATTTCTTTCTGTGTCTATACCACACATTTTGTTTACCTATTCATCCGGTTGATGTCATTTGGGTTGTGTCTACCTTTTGGCTATTGTGAATAATGCTGCTATGAATACGGATATAAAAACAATTGTTTGAGTCTTTGTTTTCAATTTTTTTGGTATATACCCAGAAATGGAATTGTTGAATCATATGGTAATTTAAGTTTAATTTTTTAATGAACCACCACACTGTTTTTCCACAACAGGTACACATTTTTATGTGAACATGTTTTCAATTCTTTTGGGTACGTACCTAGGAGTGGAATTGCTTGGTTATATGGTATCTATGCTTAAACTTTTCGAGGAACTATCTGTTTTCCATAGTTGACTGAACCATTTTAAATTCCAACCAGCGTCTTTTAAAAATTAAATCCAACAAGACTGACTTAGTCAAACATATTTTCAAATTTCCACAAGGCATCAGGCTACTTGGGAGGGTGAAGTGAGAGAATTGCTTGAGCTCAAGAGTTCAAGATCAGCCTGGGCAACATAACAAGACCCAGTCTCTTAAAAAAAAAAAAAAAAAAATCCATTAGCCCTGAAAAATTATTCAGAATTAAAACCTAGTAGAATTTAAATGACAGTAACTCACTTTTGGAAAGCTGCTCAGTATACCGTCCCCAACCACACCTCCTCTGCTACACGTCACGTGCCAAGCCCACTTACTGGCTATATAGCAGCTTTCGTTGGAGTTTTCATAAGGTATGCCAAAGCAGTATCATTCTCTTTCTCTTTGTTATCTTTCATATATAAGGACTTTTTAATTTTTTCCAGACAGGCAAAGAATCTCTACTGTTCTCAAAAGCCCAGGTTAATAATCTATTACGCTAGCATATTTAGTTTTGTTGCAGTAAACCGGATACAGATGATCTTCATTATTCAGATTCCCTATTTGTGAATTTGAAAATGTATCTGCAACAGCAAAATCAACACTTCAGGGGCTTTCAGGGCCATTCACAGAGCAGCAAAAAATTTCTTTATATGTATTGCAATAAAGATCATTCTTGGCCAGGCGCGGTGGCTCACACCTGTAATCCTAGCACTCTGGGAGGCCAAGGCGGGCAGATAGCTCAACGTCAGGAGTTCGAAACCAGCCTGAGCAAGAGCGAGACCCTGTCTCTACTTAAAATAGAAAGAAATTAATCAGTCAACTGAAAATATATAGAAAATATTAGCCAGGCATGGTGGCGCATGTCTGTAGTCCCAGCTACT
>CAUYMX010075966.1:0-18296 GCA_963573855.1 Lepilemur septentrionalis
GCCTGTAGTCCCAGCTACTTGGGAGGCTGAGGCAGGAGGATCACTTGAGCCCAGGAGTTTGAGGTTGCTGTGAGCTAGGCTGACGCCATGGCACTCTAGCCAGAGCAACAGAGTGAGACTCTCTCTCAAAAAAAAAAAAAAAAAATTGGAGGCAGAAAAGCTAAAGCAGATCCTCCAGCAAGCCTCTTTTAAGCAGATGTTATGCAGAAGCTCTTTGCAATGCCACTTTTTTTAACTACTAAGAATAAGACTCTTGAAACTAAACCATACCACCTTACAGATACCATTTTCTAACATGTCATACACATTTATATTGCATAACTCCTTCAGAAAACATTGTGTAGGTAACTGGCAGAAAGTGCTATTTTACTCTCTAGAAGCTGCAACTAACAAAGGCAAGCTTAAGAAAACTCAAACCTATTTTTCTTTGCAGCCGTAAATATGTCTGACAGGAGCCAGATAGCTGCCAGAGCTTCCCTTATTGAGCAACTGATGTCTAAAAGGAATTTTGAAGATCTTGGCAACCACCTTACTGAGCTAGAAACGATTTATGTGACTAAGAAGCATCTCCAGGAGACAGATGTGGTCAGAGCTGTATACAGAGTCCTCAAAAACTGCCCCTCAGTGGCTTTGAAAAAGAAAGCTAAGTGTTTGTTGTCAAAGTGGAAAGCTCTTTATAAAGATACTCACTCCAAACCAAGAAACAGCCCTAAATTATTCCCTACAAGTGGTAGTAAAGAAGAAAATTCAGGACTTTCTTATGACCCAAGTCAGGATAAGATACTGGGTGCCTGCAATTCTAATTCTGTGCCATTGTCCCAAGAGGTTGCAAAACTCAGTAAAATTATTGTGCCTGAAAATAGTGCTATTCAAGTGGAACCTAAGGAAGAGCATTTCGGGGGTGGTGACTCTAAATCCACTGGCAAAGGATCAAGTGAATTGCTGGATCCCACAACACCCATGAGAACTAAATGCATGGAGCTTCTTTATGCAGCTTTAACTAGTTCTTCCACAGACCAGACACAAGCTGATTTGTGGCAAAACTTTGCAAGAGAAATCGAAGAGCATGTTTTTACCCTTTATTCAAAGAACATCAAAAAGTATAAAACTTGTATCAGAAGCAAAGTTGCCAATTTGAAGAACCCCAGAAATTCTCATTTACAACAAAACTTGCTCTCTGGGACCATGTCTCCAAGAGAGTTTGCTGAAATGACCGTCATGGAGATGGCAAACAAGGAACTGAAGCAGTTGAGAGCTTCCTACACGGAAGCTTGTATTCAGGAACATTGCCTGCCCCAAGCGATGAATGGCACACAGACAAACAAAATAAAATGCAGGCGCTGTGAGAAATACAATTGCAAGGTCACTGTAATCGCCAGAGGAACACTTTTTCTTCCAAGTTGGGTGCGGAATTCAAACCCAGACGAACAAATGATGACCTATGTGATTTGTAATGAATGTGGGGAACAGTGGTACCATAGCAAGTGGGTATGCTTTGACTGATACATTTTTTTCTTGTTTGTGTTTTCTGGAGATAGTCTTGCCCTGTTGTTGTCCAGGCTAGAGAGCAGTGACATTAGCCTAGCTCACAGCAACCTCAAACTCCTGGGCTCAAGCAATCCTCCTGCCTCAGCCTCCTGAGTACCTGGGACTACAGGCATGCACCACCACGCCCAGCTAATTTTTTATATTTTTAGTGGAGACGGAGGTCTTGCTCTTGGTCAGGCTGGTCTCGAACTCCTGAGCTCAAGCAATCCTCCTGCCTCAGCCTCCCAGAGTGTTAGGATTACAGGCGTGAACCACCACACAGAGTGCAGTAATACCTTTTATTTGTATAAACCTTCTGTGCTTGTTTTTAAAATCTTACATGCACTAATCTTAAAACAGAAGAAGGAAAGAAAGTCATTACCTGATGCTCACCCCACCATCACTAAAAGTTACAGTTTGGGGAGAGAGTGGATAGCTATTTGCATAGTGCTTTATGGCCATTTAGTCTCTTGCTGTACTCACAGAGTATAGTTGAGAACAGCTCAACATAACTAGGAGCCTGTGAGAAATGCAGATTCTCAGGCCAGGCACCACTGAATTGGAATCTGAATTTTGGCAGGATCCCCAGGTGATCCTTCAGAATAGTCCGAGAAGCGCTGCTTTAGCAGTAGGCCTGTGGTTCTCAGCAGTCGCTGTATGTTAGCATCATCTGGGGAGCTTTGAAACCCACAGGTGCTGAGGGCCCACCCTAGAACAATTCAGTCAGAATCTATGGGATGGAACTCAGGCATCAATATTGCTTTTTTCATTCCTCAAGTTATTTTAAGCTGCAGAGTTGAGAACTACTCATAGATAGGCTCTCATTTGATCCTTTTTACAGGTCTAAGAAAAGAGTGCCATTCTGGACACTTCACAGGGGTGAAGTGATTTGCCCAAGCTACACAACCATAAATAACTCAAACAGATCCCAGATTTTCTTCCTATAAATTCACTGTCCAAGACTGGCTAAATACTGACTTCTGAGAAATGTCTTCCTGGAGATGGGGGACTGAATGAATAGTATCTTTAGGCTCTAAAACTGGATAGAGCTTCATTCTTTTCCCTTCTCTTTCCTCACTTTACAGGTGAGGAAACCTCATCCATGAAAGTTACCCTATACCTCATCCCACAGTTACAATTTTGTTTAGAGCCCTTTTGCTTAGTTGAAGGAGTTGTGTATTTTTTTTCTTTGCACAACTTCTTCAGGGCATATAAACCCTTTAACTATGACATTTAGTTTCTGACGTTAGGAGCCTTCATGTTCTCAAGGGCATGTGTGTTAGGTCTGAAGTTCAAATTCTGCTTATGTGAAAATGGGTATTAATCTGTCAGAGAAAGTCTGTCTCCTCAGCCTTTGAATCTACCAACGTTTAATAAATGAATTGATGAGGAAATTGCTGCTTTGAGGCCTTTGCAAACACTGTTTAACCAATTTATATATTTGTTTAAACACAAGCCTTTTATGTAATTATGGCTAATTTTTTTCTTTAAAAAAATCATAGAAGGAGGCCGGGCGTGGTGGCTCACGCCTGTAATCCTAGCACTCTGGGAGGCTGAGGCAGGCGGATCGCTCAAGGTCAGGAGTTCGAAACCAGCCTGAGCAAGAGTAAGACCTTGTCTCTACTATAAATAGAAACATTAATTAGCCAACTAAAAATATATAGAAAAATTAGCCGGGCATGGTGGTACATGCCTGTAGTCCCAGCTACTCGGGAGGCTGAGGCAGAAGGATTGCTTGAGCCTAGGAGTTTGAGGTTGCTGTGAGCTAGGCTGATGGCACGGCACTCTAGCCTGGGCAGCAGAGTGAGACTCTGTTTCAAAAAAAAAAAAAATCATAGAAGGTTTATTGTTTTTATAGTTTTAAAAAATTTACCTGTGAGTTATCTACAAACCTACACATTTTCACTTTTTCACCAGTTCTTTTTTCCTAACTTCCTTTGTTGGATCTCTGAAGGCCTAACCATATGTATATTTTACTGGCCTCATGACCGAATTCCCCAAAAGGTGCATAAAACTAAAATATTTTTGTGTTTTCAAATGATTTTGAATAAATTGGCTTGAGACCATCAAATGTGAATTCTATTTTGATGTCTTTTCTTCCTGTGGCTTCTCAGGGCTGTTTATTGTGACACAAACATGTTAGTGCTTTAAAGAGTAATTTGCAAAGTCATCTAAAACTTAAAGTTTCACAAAGTGTGGTTTCATATGACTTGGAATGATCTTAAAAACTATTCAGTGGTTTTGAAAGGGCACAGCACATGAAAACCAAGTTTGATTAATTTAAGTCACTGTGTTTTGATTTTGGGGTTCTATGTGTGGTGAATAGTTTTTATACTGGAATTTTTCAAACTAAATTTGCAGATAAATAAAAGCACTTGAAATGGAAAGTCCCTTACTCTCCAAGATATAAAAATCTGCATGGTCTTCCTCATTTCGGATCAACTGTGTCAGTGAGTTTTGCAACTAGAAATAGGAAAATAGTAATATGGGTTTTTTTCTTTTGGTCAATGAGACAGCATTACATTTTCTAATTGTAGATAATCGTTTTTTTCACATCCTATGTCTTATCCCCTAAAAAGAAAGGGTTTTTCTTTAAAGTTGCTAGTGGGGTAAGGAGTCTTTAATTTAAAATCACTTTTACAGGCCAGCCACGGTGGCGCAGGCCTGTAATCCTAGCACTCTGGGAGGCTGAGGCGGGTGGATTGTTTGAGCTCAGGAGTTCAAGACCAGCCTGAGCAAAAACGAGACCCCGTCTCTACTAAAAACATAAAAAATTAGCTGGGCATGGTGGCGCACGCCTATAGTCCCAGCTACTGGGGAGGCTGAGGCAGGAGGATCACTTGAGCCCAGGAGTTTGAGGTTGCTGTGAGCTATGATGACACCACGGCACTCTAGCCTGGGCAAAAGAGTGAGACTCTGTCTCTAAATAATTAATAAATAAATAAATAAATAATCAATCACTTTTACAGAAACAAACAGCAAGTGCAAAGGCCCTGAGATCAGAGAGTGCCTGATCAAGGTACAGCAAGAGTCCACCGCAGCTGAGGTGCACTAAGCAAGGGGGAGAAAGAAGAGAAAGGAAGTCAAAGAAGCCATCACGAGGGCTCGTGTAGGTCATGATAAGGACTTTGGATTTTTTTTTTAAAGCATAATGGGAAGCCACTGAAGCTGGGGAGTTTGCGGTGAAGAGATTTGAATGCCTTTTAGGAAGGATCACTCTGGCTGCTATATTGTGTTACATGGGGAGGGAAGCAATGATGGATGCAGGAACACCAGTTAGGTGGCTGTTGCAGTGGGACAACTGTCACATAACTGGCTTCAAGTAAGAGTACACAAAGACTAATTTCCCTGAATCCTTATAGTCGACAAAGTCCTTGGCAATTTTGCAAATGCATGTTTCATAAAATACACCTAACCCAAAATTCCCTACCTGGGACCCATTAAAAAAAAAAAAACCGTGCAGAAATTCAGCACAAAACAAGTATATCCTATATTCTGGTTGCCATAGTTACCAAGAGTCACTGCATAGAGCATAAACATCAGTTGTTATACCTGAATGTAAGAGGGCTCTCTTGATGGGTTTTCCCACATCACTCTCCTTTTGTCCCTGTTACTTTTTTTAGATAAAACGTTGGATACAATTGCAGCTCTGTCTCTTCCCTGGGCACTTCCTGTGATGAGAAGCTCCTTTCATTCCCTGTTGCCGTTTCTCAATACCAGCCAGGAAGCCTGCAGCTGGCAGTGCGCCACTGCCTTGGCAAGGGCTAGGCCTTCATCTTCTAGGTCAGATTGCTTTGTTATTTATAACTTCCCAGTAAATGCAAAATATTTTGCTAAAATAGTTATTCTTTTTATCTCTAAGAGGTACTTACTGTAAGTGCCTAGATTATAGAAGGCGCCTTCTTGCTTTCAGAAGAGCCACACAGTCAGAAGGGAGAACAGATGACAACCTTATATAATCCCATTTGCATTATTATTTAAAATTAGGTCTCCAGAGATGTTACCATGTGTTGTCAGAAATGCTCTGCGATTATGATTGTACATTGTTTTACACTTTGCCAGGTGCTGGGGGCAAAGAGATGATTAAGATACTGTCCCAGGCCTCAACACCCACAAAACATAGGGGAAGTGCCATGCAATGTAGCCAGCAATCCTTTTATATATATATTTTTAATTTCAGCATATTATGGGGGTACAAATGTTTAGGTTACATATATTGCCCTTGCCCGCCCCCCCCCCCAAGTCAGAGCCTTTTATATTTTAAGAGCTATGAGAGAAACATGGACTGGAGCGGCAGGGGTGCAGATGACCCCAGAAGAAGACTAACCCCTCGTGGGAGGGTCAGGGAAGGTTTTAGAAGCCTTGACCCTTAGGGCAGATCCTGAGAGGAAGATTGCCAGGCAGAGGAAGGGGGGAAGTATTTGCTAGATTCCTGGCACTTTATATACAGCATCTCATTTAATCTTCACAACTATCCTGCCACACAGCATTTGAGAGGTGAGGAAACAGACGCTGACAGAGATTAAATTACATGCCCAAGGGTACACAGGGACAAAGACAGGACGACCTCATAATAAAGCAGGTGCGTTCCTTAGAGGGGGAGGGGTGGGTGTTTTGCATATCAATTTGCTTCCAGAAACAACACCAGGCTTTCCATTAATTCCAAGCAAGGTGCAGCTGTTTTTTAACTGTGGTTCTTTCAGTGACAGGGGCGTGGGGTTTATGGACTCCACCTTGGCCTGGTGTTGTGCATTCCTCCCGAAGATGGAGAGATTGGGTGGGACCACCTGGCGTGGGTTGCTGGCTCTGCTGACACGGGAAACTTCCCCAGTCTTCTAGTGGCATCCATGTGGTTTATCTGGCCTTCTGAAAAGTGAGTAATTTTTAAAATATTGGAATTTTAAAATATAAGAACATGTAGCTTTTTAAGGGACATTTACATATTTATATTTTTATGAATTTGAATACTATAAATTTATAAATGCAGTTTCAAATATTATTTCCTACAGAATAGAGGGCCTTTCTATCTTCATGTTCTGCCTGTATGACCTAGGGAAATAACAATCAATTATGAAAAAATAGCCAAGCCATGCTACATCCTTTGTTAAATTATCATAAGTACCCTACAGGATGGAGAGTCAAAAAATTGAATTAAAATAAATTTGTTGGACATATTCTTGCTTTTTTAAAAATGTAAACAAGGTCAGTCACCGTGGCTTACGCATGTAATCCTAACACTCTGGGAGGCTGAGGTGGGAGGATTGCTTCAGGTCAGGAGTTCAAGACCAGCCTGAGCAAGAGTGAGACCCCATCTCTACTAAAAATAGAAAAATGAGCCGGGTGTGGTGGCACATGCTTGTAGTCCCAGCTACTTGGGAGGCTGAGGCAGGAGGATGGCTTGAGCCCAGGAGTTTGAGGTTGCTGTGAGCTAGGCTGATGCCACGGCACTCTAGCCTGGGCAACAGAGCAAGACTCCATCTCAAAAAAAAGAGAAAAATGTAAACAAGATACAAATTGGAGTATATTCCAAGTAGTCATTAATCATTTTCAAATAATGACAGATATTTTTTAAAAATCTAAAACGGCCGTGGACAAGTTACAGATCTAATTTAAGCAAGTTAAAATATCACCCATTCAAAAACTTTACTTTTTATTTTTGGACTAGACAGTGTTCACTTTTGAAATGTGTGTAAACTTGAACATAGATAGCTCCCCTGCAGCTGTTTTTAAGTCATCACAAGGGTATCATAACCTGCTAAATTTCCCCTGTGTACTGAAACAAAAAATTCAGAAATCTCCAAGGTGCCCTGAGTGAGGCCCTGAGTCATCTGGCTGGATTCCACCTAACCTGCCTGTCTGGGAATGACTGAAGACACAGAAGCTGCAAAGCTAGTTTCAGTTTTCTTTTACTAACCTAATCGCCTGGGCCAGGCGATTATCCCTCGTAGCTCTTACAGTGCCTGAATTTATGTGTCGCTCGGAAAAGCTAAAGTCAGTGTTCACCCGTGTCTAACAGAAAAGGACTCAAAGGTACGACATGGACCGTGTATTGGCATTTATGAGTCCACCAGGCTGTCTTGTCTTTTCTTGTCTTCAGTGCCTTTTCAGAGTGAGGATTTCTATTTCTACAGTTTTGTTTTCTTTCAACAGATGGACTTCTGTCCCCCAGCTTTGTGAAATCTCACAAATTGCTGAGCAGAAAGTTTCCAATTTAGTGGATGTCTATGAACATTTAAAATGAGACAGCAGCTCAAGGGCACAGGGTGATAAAAATGTTCTAAAGTTGATGGTAGTGATGGATGCACATCTGTATGAATATGATAAACACCACTGAATTGTACCCTTTAAATGGGTAAATTGTCTGGTACATGAATTATATCTCAATAAAGCTGTTATCAGAAAATTGTATGAAGTTATAAAGGAAAAATAAAATCTCGGGATCCCCAAAACTCTAATGCCAGGAGGGAAACTGAGCCTGAGAACTGAATCCCATAGCACTGCCATCCTATCGCCAAAACAAATAGCTGTGATTTAAGTGGAAGCCAGGTTCCCATAACAGCAAAGGTCCTTTGCCTGTCCAGATGGCTCTCCTCACAGAATACTTACAGGAATTGCCTAGTTAGCCCTAAACCTTTCAGGGTATATGGCCCTTATAAAACATGCACATGACAATTATAACCTTAGAGCTACAACCTAAATAAATCCTTGATCCTGAGTTCTGTGAAGTTTCACGCTGAGATGTCAATTGCAAGTTTATCTCCACAGATGTGAACCAAGCACAGATGAGATCAGCCACTCCTCTGCCTACTCTACAGAAGACTACATAATTCATTCTCTTTCCCCTACTCCCTTTTGGAATGTTCACCTTATCTTATGTAAAATGTAGATTTACTGAGCACTAATTAAAGCCTCACAAGAATGTAACTGTTGGCCTCACTGCCTACCCCTCCTATCTCCTTTCTCTTCTGTACAGCCTTCTCCTTTGTGTACCCTGTTTCCAAATCCCTAGAGGAGAGCCCAGGCCACAGATACATTTGTGACCTGTGCGTATCCTCGGTGTGTCCTTAGACTTTGGCTTAATAAACCTCCTTTGAGCATGACTCTCTGTTTCTGTCACTCATTATTTAAGTTGTCAAACTGAGGGAGGCAATTGACAGGATCTTTAGTGGTTATTTATCCTGGCGAGTCATTCTGAATCTTTAGTGTTCCAATGTACTCATACATGTAATGGCAGTCTTCCTCAAAGGGGGCTTTCGGGAGGCCCCAGCCAGATCACCAGCAGATAAAGAGGGAGTACCCCAGTGCCTTTGAAGCTGTCGTTGCGGTTCTGCATAGAACCTGCATTCACACAGCTCACAGGGCTAAGCAGGGATCCCAGATCATTGTTCCTTATGTTTCTTCCCCATTTCTCAAGCCACAGATCGGAGCTGAACTATCAATGATATTAAACCTAGAGGAAAATAGAAAATCCTCTAGAACCAAGCCCAAGCAATTGACATTTACATTCCCGGTTAGAGCTATAATCGGAAAAGAATTGTAATAACTGCGGATGAAGTCAGCCTACACTATCGCTTCTCATAGTGAGGCCCTCAAGTCAGCGGCATCAGCATCACCTGGGAGCAAATACAGAAACACGGGCCCCACCCCAGATCTACTGAATCTGAATCTACATTTTCACAAAGTCCCCAGTGATTCCTGTGCATATTAATGTTTGGGAAATGCTGTCCTGTCCACAGCAGCTGGGCCTGTGAGGAAATGCCCAAGTTCTTAGCTAACATTTGTCTCTCCACTTGTATCAGTCCCCGATGACCTCCACCCTCCACAGCGCTAAATTCAGGAAACAATTCTCAGCCTCAAAACCTGTCTGCAGCATTTGACACGCTTGCTTCCTTCTTGAGAACGCTTTTCCACGTGGCTCACAGTAGGTTACATTCACCCTGGTTTTCCCTCTCACTTGCCATTCTGTTGCAGTATTATTTGCTGGGTCCTCTTTACTTTCCTGACCTTTTAACTGTGGAGTGTCCCACAATGTAGTCCTTGGACCCCGTCTATCTATACTCGCTCTTTAGGAGATCTCTAGTTCCAAGGCTTTCTACACCGTCTATATGCCAGTGACTCTCCCTGTTTATCTTCAGACTTACATCTCTTCTCTGAATTCCAGACCCAGAAATCTGACAGCCAACCTGACAACTTACTTGGATGTCTAATGAGTGTCTCAAATTTAACATGTTTAAAATCAAACTCCCCATCTTCTCTCCAACACCTGCTTCTCCCTTAACGGGAACTGCATATTTGTGTATCTTGAGCTAAAAACCTTGGAGTCATCATTGACTCCTCTCTTTCTCTCACATCACATTTCCAATCAATCAGCAAATCCTATTGGCTCTATTTCAGATATATTTCCAGAAGTCCAATTTAAAAATGGGCAAAAGATTTGATTAGACACTTCACCAAAGAAGATCAAAGAAGCCACAGAAATGGCCAACATGCACATGAAAAGATGCTCAACATGGTTTGTCCTTAGGGAAATGCAAATCAAAATCACCGTGATCATTATTAAATTGGAACTAATCCAACAACACTTATGTGCATATATGGAAATAAAACTCATCAGAAATCAAGCAGGTGGGAGGGAGGCGGAGGGTATGAGTAAATTCACACCTAACAGGTACAATGCACATTATCTAGGTGATGGGCACACTTATAACTTTGATTCAAACTGTATGAAAGCAATTTAACTAAAACGTTTGTACCCCCATAATACTCTGAAATAAAAAAACCACCACAAGACACCACTTTACACCCACTTGGATGGCAATAATAACACATATGGAAAATAACGAGTGTTGGTGAGGATGTGTAGAAATTATAATCTTTATACATTGCTGGTGGGAATGTAAAATAGTGCAACTTTGGGAAACAGTTTGGCAGTTCATTAAGAAGTTAAGCATAAATTTAGGCCGGGCGCGGTGGCTCACGCCTGTAATCCTAGCACTCTGGGAGGCCGAGGCCGGTGGATCACTCAAGGTCAGGAGTTCGAGACAAGCCTGAGCAAGAGCGAAACCCCGTCTCTACTATAAATAGAAAGAAATTAATTGGCCAACTAAAAACATATGTAAAAAATTATCCGGGCATGGTGGCACATGCCTGTAGTCCCAGCTACGTGGGAGGCTGAGGCAGAAGGATCACTTGAGCCCAGGAGTTTGAGGTTGCTGTGAGCTACGCTGATGCCACGGCACTCACTCTAGCCCGGGCAACAGAGTGAGACTGTCTCAAAAAAAAAAAAAAAAAAAAAGAAGTTAAGCATAAATTTGCCATACAACCCAGCAATTCCACATCTCGGTATGTACACAAGAGAAATGAAAACATGCATCTACACAGGCTCATATGTGAGTGTCCATAAGAACCCTGTTCATAATAGCCAAAAAGTGGAAACAACCCAAATGGCCATCAATTTGTGAATAGATAAACAAGATATGGTATAGCCATTCAAAAAAATACTATTTCGTAATAAAAAGGAATGAAATACTGATACATGCTACGATATGGATGAACTTTGGAAACATTTGCTAAATGAAAGAAGCCGGTTACAAAAGACCACGTATTGTATGATTCCACTTATATAAAATGTCCAGAATAGGCAAATCCATAGAGACAGAAAGATTTATGGTTACATGGAGCTGGTGGTAGTAAAGCGAAACAACTATAGGTGGGCACAAGAGATCCTGTTGGGATGATGGAAATGTTCTAAAATTGGATTATGATGATGGCTGAACAACTCTGTAAATCTGCTCAAAAATTATTGAATTGTGCCCTTAAAACAAGTGAATTTTATTGTATGTAAACTCTATCTCAATAACAATGTTCAAAAATATCCAGAATCAGACCACATCTTATGTTCTCTGCCACCATCCTGGTTCTAAGCCAGCATCCCTACCTGGATAGCTAATTGTTACTCGGATGACTATTTGTCATACACATACCACTGCTAAGTGGTTGCCTAACTTCCACTCTTGCCTTCTAAGTGTATTTTCAACGCAACAACCAAAGTGATCTTGGGAAATATGCAAATCAGATCATCATACCTCTGCTCAAAACTCTGTTGGCTCCTGTCTCCCAGAGAAAGACAAAGTTCTTACAGTGGCCATTAAAGCCTCATTAATCTGCTCCCCCCCTTACTTTTCTGAGCTCTTGGCCTACTATGTCCCCCCTGGGCTAGAGACTGCGCTCAGTCACACTATTCTCCTTGCTGTTCTTTGACCATGCCAGGCACACTCCTGCCACAGGGCCCTTGCACTGGCTGTTGCTTCTTCTTGGAATGTTCTTACCCCAGATTCCTAATGACTTAACTTATCTCTCCCCAGCCCTAGCTCAAATGTCACCTTGGGCAGTGAGGCTTTCCCTGGCCACTTCCTACATTCCCAAGCACCCTTTCTGTTTTTCTTTTTTTTAATAGAACTTATTCACCACTGAAATACAATGCATGGCTTTTTTATATTGTTTGTTGCCTGTCTCTTCTCACTAAAATGTAAACTCCATGGGGTCAGAGATTTTTGTCTTTTTGGTTCACAGTTTATCTGCAACCCGCAGAATAGTTTCTGGCACACAGAAACCCCTCAACAAATATTTTTGGAATGAATGAACCCAACAAAACTGGAAGAGCCAGGAATATGACATATCAATGCATACATATATTTATATAAAGTATTAAAAATAAGTTCAGAGGGAGTGATTGTAGTTTATGACAGACAAAACAGTTTGAGAGTGGAAAGAATGGAGAATTGGAAGGAAGAGAGCATTTTTTCCCCAGAATATTTTGGAGCTTTTCTTCTTCATGTATAATACACAGTATCTTTGAGTAAATGTCACATATACTATAAAGTCTTAGGCCATGTATGCTCAAATCTAATATAAAGATAATTGTCTAGTTGTCTTATAATCTTTCCCTTTCCTGTGGGTTATTTTCTATTTTAGTGTTCTATAGCATTGTCACAGAAATAAAGAAAAAGAGATCAAAAATAAAATTCGAATTGTTCATTGTTTTACTTGCCAGAAGAGCCTGCAAGTATTTAATAAGAAATATAGTTAGAAGAGGTTACTAAAATTGTTTGTTGTTGTTGATTTAATTATCCATTAGCATGTATTACAGACTGTACTTGCCTATGTGTCAGTAATTCTAGAAGTGGCCCTTCGGAAATAATTTCCTGCAAATCATATACATAAACACTATTTGCAACTTACAAGTTTATGTGAATTTATTTTGTGTTACAATTCAGTGGTTTTTAGTATTTTCACAAAGTTGTTCAATTATGATCATTATCTAATTCTAGAATTTGTCATTACTCCAAGAAGAAACCAGGTACCACTTAGCAGTCACTCTCCATTGCCCCCTCCCTCCAGCTCCTAGCATCCACTGATCTACTTTCTGTCTCTATAGATTTGCCTATCCTGGACATTTCATAGAAATGGAATCATACAATATGTGGCCTTTTGTGTCTGGCTTCTTTCACATGAACTGTTTTTTTTTTAAACTCAAGAAGTAAACCATATTTTACTAACCAAAGAAACTGTACTGACCTTTAAAGTGCATCTTTAACTGAATTTGCATAAATAACTTGACCTTTATACTTGTCACAATTATACTCCTTCAAACATTTGTGTCAAAAATTATTTTTGATTAATCACATGCAAAACTTGACATTTTGAAAGCAAAATACTCATTGATAGCTACAAGATAAAAAGGTCACAAGATTTTTATTTTTAAGAAAAAGGAAGTAAGAATATTTTCCCCTAGTTTCTTAATTTATTTAGCAAAGAAGAGTTCAATCAAATTTCATCACTAAAACCATCATGTTTAGTAAGGATGAAAGTTAGGAATTTTTAGCAAGTTGGATCAATTTTTTTCTCCCCCATATGTCTCCTCCCAAACACACATACTGGTGGTATAAAATTATTGTATAAAATTATTAGAATTGTATGGCTTGTTGAAAAATAGTTCCTTCCTTACACAATTGCATTATATCTCTAGGCTAGGGAATTTCATATTTAGCCCATCCTATGAACTTTCTCTATTCTCTCTCTCCTTTATCTTATCACTGCTTTATATTATTTGTGGACATGTTTTTCCATTTAATTGTCCATTAATTTCCCTGTGCAGGTCTTAGTTATTTTTGTATCCTTCAAAGCCCCAAGGATTAACTCTGGGGTTGGTAGATGCTTAATGTAATTTTACAAAATAGAGTTTTACTTAAAAGTAGAGTGGAATTTCAATATGAGCATGTTTCCGCTGTGTGTATAGCTACCCCACACTTTAGAAGCACTGCATCTAACCTTAATAAATGGGATCAAATCTAATCTTCAGAAAAGTAATTTATTCAAAATAAATGTATTTCATGCATGCTATAGAATTTGAAACTTACCAGATTCATAAAACAAAATCCTGAGTCATAAGAGTTGTGTTAGATTGTATTATTTATTGTTCAAATATTAGATGCCCTCCCAGTGGGTGGATTCTAAGACACCACACCACTCAGATCAGGCTTTGCCATATGATTTGCAGTGCCCCTCCCAATAGGAGGATTATACATCCCAATGTGTGACTTCCTTTGGTTAATGACATATGGGAGGGAATGATGAATGTCACTTCTGGGTGGTAGCTTTAAGAGCAGCATGGGTTTTATTTTGGTTCCTTTTCTCTCAATATATCAGATTCACAATATATCAGACAGAAGCTGATCCAGACAGAGGCTCAGCTTCATCAGCTTGGGTCTAGAGGGAAGGTGACATGGAATGGAATCACAGTTGACCCATATTGGACACCCAGGTGAGAAATAAATCTTTGTTTTTAAAGCCACTTAGATTTTTTTTTACCACAGTGTAGCTTAGCCTAAGCTGCCAGATGCGTTGTGTTAAGAGAGATGTGATTCCACTTACCTGCGTTTGTATTATGAATCACAATAAGCTTGGACTAGATAATCTATAAGATACATTCTAACCTTGTATTATTCAGTGTTTGTAGTGGTGAATAAAGACATCAACTCATTCTAATTTAGAAAATGAATTTATTGGGGAGATACTGGGTATCTCTTAGAGGCAAGGCTGGAGTATTGAGTTTGAACAGTGGATGGGAACCAAAGGGAACCCAGAAGGCAAAGCTGAGCCTTAGCCAAGGCTGGACCATGAATGGCCTAAGATGCTGTCACTGTTAGGTACTGGATACTGCTATTGGCACCATTGGTGGTCACTAGAGGCCACGACTACCTGTGCCAGAATGAACTCTGAGCTAATCCAGCATCTCTGTGTTGCTTGCTCAAGACTCAGATCTTCAAAGGGAGTATCTGATTGGCAAGTCTTGGGTCTCGTGTCTTTGTTTTTGTCCAAGTATTTGTCCTTTGGGGCTTTTATAATGAAAAGGCTCACAAAATAGTTGATTCCCTAAACATCAGAAGAGTCTTCAGATGCTAAGCAAACCCTGCCCCATGCAAAAGACAAATATCCCCTACAAACTCTTAGAAGATAAACAAAGTTTACAACTGCTTACTAAGCCATGCTTCCTTTTATGAGGGTATAACATAAGCAGTGTAGTATAAATGATTGCATTCTAATGGAAAGTTTATGTAATGGATGGACATATTCTAGTCCAGTGCTGTCCAACAGAATTTTCTGTGATGATGGACATGGTTTATACATTGTCCAACAGATTAGCCACTAGCTAACCTGTTAGCCACTATTTTTTTATAGTGTTAGCCACTATTTTTTTAATAGAAAGAAATTAATTGGCCAACTAAAAATATATAGAAAAAATGAGCCGGGCATGGTGGCGCATGCCTGTAGTCTCAGCTAGTTGGTAGGCTGAGGCAGAAGGATCGCTTGAGCCCAGGCGTTTGAGGTTGCTGTGAGCTAGTCTGACGCCATGGCACTCTAGCCGAGGCGTTTGAGGTTGCTGTGAGCTAGTCTGACGCCATGGCACTCTAGCCGGGGCAACAGAGTGAAACAGAGTGAAACTCTGTCTCAAAAAAAAGTTGCTTAAAATTCCTTCATTAAAAAATGTTCACTTATTGCTCAAAAGAATATTATAACAAGGATCTCAAAATTTAAATAAAAATTACCCAGAATCCTACGGCTATAATTTAATTGTTTTGATTTTCCTTGTTGCTTTCCATTCTTTTGTTTATAAACACTCATATGCACAAATGCTCATACAAACACAAATATACCTTTTACATAACTGTAACCATAGCGTGTATGTGATTTTCCTTCTATTGCCTTTAAAAGTTAAGTTCTGTTTATCACTCACATTCATCAACAAATCAGTAAAGGGATTAAATTCCTCATTTCATTCCTGAATTTTAATACATGTTCCATTTTGCTATTTTTAATTAACAGAGTTAAGCTATGTTTAGAGTGTGGCAGAGAAAGAGTAGCACTATTCAACATGCACATATTATTTTTAAGAGAATATGTTAGATCTAGTTATGGCTAGAGAAACCATTACAATTTCAGTTTTTCCACCAATTATGAAGATTTAGTATCAGTTTGCACATTTTCTTTATCTAGAAAGATTTCTTGAAAGCTGCTATGTGCTAGATTCTTAGTGAACTGCTGTTGACTCAACTCACACCACTCTTCCCACAGCCCTTCCCCTTGCTGCCTGATCATCCTTGGGGCTCGGCGCACACGTTACTTTCTCATTCTTTCTCTGGTACCATCACCCTGTCTTCTCACCTACTGCACCTTGTTTGTTTTCTTCCAACTTTGAATCCAGTTTGTAACTACACATTCATTTCATTGCTTATTGAATGTCACCTCTACTCTTCTCTAAGCTCCCTTAGGAAACAGACTGAATCTATTTTATTCACCAATATAAGGTCATATGATATACAAAAAGCTGGTGGACGGGAGCAAAAATGTGGAGGAGTGTGGTAGTCCTCAGAGAAGAGGGATTCCTCCTGTGTCTTGTTTACCACTGTTTTCTCAGCACCTAGCACAGTGTGTACACTCTCTATGATTTTGTTGGATAAATATTAACATGAAATGACTTTTCATTTCGTGCAAATCTTAAAATGACCCAAGGGAAGAGAGTAAATGTGTGCCTGTGCTACAGGCATTGGAGGGGTTTGGGTTGGTGTGTGGTGGTTACTCACAAGCTTGGGAGGTGTGAGTTGTGTTATCTCCTGACTTCCGTGTCCCCTCCCTTCTGCCAGTGGGTAGGGTGAGGGAAGGAAGCATGTCAGTGGCTTTTGACTCCCAGGTTGCCATTCAACATCAACCATTGGATAGAATTCATGGGCCCCATGAAAGAATATATAGTCTATTGTGACTGAGGGTAAGAATTTTCATTTGATCACATCAACCTGAGACTGTAAATTCTGAACTTTGCTCACTGATGATATGTAGATTAAGGATGATGCTTCTATTCGTTTTTTGCTTTGGAACTCCTTTTAAGCCAGGCAGTGAAGAAATCAGATTTCTGGTATTTCCTCATATATTAAAATTTTATCTGACTTAAGTATCAGTATCAGAAGTTCTGTATCGGTGTATATTAGTGCAAGAAACATGCTGAAGTTAGTTTCTAGGCAAACCAGACAAGTGTGACATTGGTTTGAAATATTGAAAAATGTATATAAATAAATGCATTATTAAATATTTCAACATATATTCAAAAGTTATATTATAAAAAATGTTTCCTCAATCAAATTGGGATTTTTCTTCCATATACTATTTGGTAATATTCTTTTTCACTTAACATTTTATGTTGTTACCTATTTTCACTCTGACCTTACTTTAAAGCCAAATATAATGGATTTTTGAGTTGCTTTTGAGAGCATATTTTATGCTTTTATCCCCTCCTTAGTATAAGAACATCTATATGATATTGTGAATAAATCTGTTATTTTGGCCAATTACTTGGGAAAAATATCACATTTTTGATTATTTAAATACGTGATTTAATGGTCAAATTGCCTACCATTGAGTTTTGTGTTTTTTCTTATATGTGAAAAGTATAAGCAATTCAATTATAACCAGTATTTATTGTACCCAAGTCTGGGGGCCACTTACGTGTAGCTTTTCATCAGAGGTGCCAGAGGTGATTTCTTTTAGACTCCAGCTTAAAATGGGATATTAACTTGCAGTGCTCATAATAAGTAAGTATCATTTAAAGAAAAGAATCAATGGGTAGCAACTTTGACCTCTTTCTTTTCCATGAGTGATGCATTGGTGTTTACAGAATATAAAGATGAAAATCTTAATTAGATGAAGGGAGTAAAACTACATCAGTTCTTGAATATTTTCATCAATAAACAAGTTTATGGAACAAGAGAGATAGAGACCATCTATCCAACTTATGTCAGCTTGATAAGCATACACATCTAACAACAAAAATTCCCCAATCTTGCCCTGCAGAGAAAAATCTTTTGACCCACTCTATTCTTACACTGAAAAATAAATTAGGTTAAAAAGTGAATAGTGGGCCGGGCGCGGTGGCTCACGCCTGTAATCTTAGCACTCTGGGAGGCCGAGGCTGGCGGATCGCTCAAGGTCAGGAGTTCAAAACCAGCCTGAGCAAGAGCGAGACCTCGTCTCTACTATAAATAGAAAGAAATTAATTGGCCAACTAAAAACATATAGAAAAAATTAGCCAGGCATGGTGGCGCATGCCTGTAGTCCCAGCTACTCCGGAGGCTGAGGCAGAAGGATCGCTTGAGCCCAGGAGTTGGAGGTTGCTGTGAGCTAGGCTGATGCCACGGCACTCTAGCCTGGGCAGCAGA